>KL278361.1:0-20497 GCA_000699545.1 Podiceps cristatus | reverse complement strand
GGGGGGGGGAAGCCCACAAACATTTATTCCTATGGGTTTATTATATTCTTAGGAATGATATAGGGAAACATTTCAGGCAAGGTAGTACATTTCCATAGAACCGAATACTTGGAATACTGAGGGGAAAGATATCTTTTGGTGGTTTGTTTTTTCCCCCTTTTCTTTGCAGGATAGCTCTCATTAGAAGGGGCAAAAAAGTAGCCCACATTAATTAACTGATATAAATATGATGGGGAAGAGGGGGTTGGGTCATTGGGTTTTTTCCCCAAAAGACCCTTGAGAGAGTGTTCTATATACTGGATAGAAACAGGCAGGCTTCGGTCTAAGGAGTCTCCAATGTTGTCTCTATGAACTGCATCCAAACAGCTCCATCTCTTGCTGCTTCTCCTCACCTCATCTGCCAGTGTTCTGCCCTTCCTTTAACAATCACAGCCTCTCCTTATACAAAACATATGCTCATAGCTAATAAGACGATGTTGCCAGTGATACATATAATCTTATGTTCCTGTGTGCATATGTTAACTACAGTATTCATTTTGAGTATTCTTATATTCCGAAGGGAAAAGGTCTTTCCTATATTTATGCTAATTAGCATAACATACTTTACCCAGAATTCATCATATTCTGCTAAGCTCTGCCAGAGAAAATGTATTAATAGCTGAACTGTTGCAACCCTTTATTAATATCAGCATTGCAAGCTCTGTACCAATTTTAAGGCTTACCAAGAAGACAGGATTTTTGTCCTTATTCCTTAAAACTTTATAACTAAGTAATCAGAGATAATGAAAAAATGCTCCAGGGGAAACAGCTTTGGTGTAAAGACAAGCTGTGCTTAACTCTACCCTGGGTTGTTCTGTCTTGTTGGATCAGTGACATGACTCTAGGTCTTGCTTTTAAAAATGACCTAATTATGCTTCATCAGCTCCCAAACCTTTATGAAAGAAGGATTCCTAAAGATGATGAATACTTCCAAGAATTTCTTGATGTGAGAGGAAACTATATCTACAAAGTGGAAGCAGACCTGCACCTTGCGTCATGTTGGCTCTGTCCTTCTACAACACTTGAGTGTCGTGTCCAGGTTTAGGAGGAATGTAAAAATGAGAAGTGATAAATATCCAGAGACTTTAACTAAAAACAGAGGTCATGGCAGCACACTGGATTCTTGTTTCCAGGCAGATGGACAAGAAAACTACAGGTTTATTAACAGGATACTTCTTTCTTCAGCTTCAACTCAGGGGAATATCCAGTGCTTGCTCACACCAGATAAGATCATACCTGCACCTTAAATCCTTGCTCTGCAGGCGTGGGGGGGGCACCTGCTAGGAGAACTTCCCGGAGCATCCAAAGTGGCGATGCTTTCTTCTCATTATGACTGATTTCAACCTTCTCCTTCCCTTCACCTCAGCTTCACTCTTCACTTGCTGCTCTTACATCTTTAGCACTTTCTCTGTACCCTTTGCTCCTTTTCTTCAAGGTCTTACCTTCTCTTATTACCTGATCTTCTCTGAACTGCATGCCTGGACTCGGGACATGTTTTTTGCAGAGAAATGGAAAGCAGAGGGAAGGTTAACACACATGTGTGGTCAGCACATTGTCTGATATGTCACATACTCGCTGTATCTGGGGGATCTCTTCTGTTGAAGATTTTTAGTAAAGGAACTGCTATGGCTGCGTACAAAAAAGACTCATTCTTCTTGGGTTCCTGGGTACAAACTGACACAAATGTGATTAATACAAACCTCCAATGATAATCGCTGGTTTAGAAAGAAAAAAAAAGGTTCATCGAGCTACCTAGGGGAAAATGTGAAAATATGGAGAGAAGGAGGAAGAAGGAGGTGCATTACAAGAACAGATGCACGGCTATAAAGCAGAAAGACAAACAACATGAGACAACTGCAAAATATCATGGCATGTGAGATACTTTCTAGTGCTTCTGTATTGGCAAAAGAAATTGTTGCAAGGCCTACCCATGAGTGCCATACCAAAGAAACAACTTTACCTAGGCAGAAGTTTCATCATTAGCTACACTGACCAATACAAAAAAATAGCAGTAGTCACATGGGTCCATTTGGCACAGTTTTTACAAGCCAGTCCCTGGTGCAGAAGTAGCTGTCCTGGCAAGACAAACCCCTACATCTGCTGGTGTGGTGAGCACCTGTCGTGGTTTAGCCCCAAACAGTAACCGGACCATGCAGCTGCTCGCTCACCCCTCCCCTCCCCAGTGGGGTGAGGAGGAGAAACGGGGAGAGCTCGCGAGTTGAGATAAAAACACTTTACCAGGGCAGCAAAGGAAAAGATAAAAATATATTAATTTTAGTAATAATGTATAAGGATAAAAGAATACATAAAATGAACAATGCACAATTTCTCACCACCCAAGGACCGACACAGCCCGTCCCGAGCAGCAGCCAGGGAGCAGGGATATTCCCCCGCAGCCATCCCAGAACAGCCAGTTCCAGAGAGAGCGCGAGGGAACAGACAGACGAACAAACAGGCCCGAACAAAATAAAACAAAAATAAGGTAACAAGAAGGGAACATGAACAGAAAGCGAACCAAACAAGGAAGTAGAGCCAGGGGGCAAAAGGCTGACCCTCGCTTGTACCAGGCATAACGTCTATGGGATGGAAAACTCTCTTTGGCCAGTTTGGATCAACTATTCTGGCTGTGCCCTCCCAAGTGTTTGCACCTGCACATCAGCAAAACCTGGGAAACTGCAAAATGTCCTTGATCGTTCAGCAGCAACGAACAGCAGCGTGCTGTCACCATGTTTCACATACCAAATCCAAAACACAGGAGCTGCAGAAAACAAAACTAGCTCCGTCCTGGCTGAAACCGGGACAGCACCACAGCAGACACTTTTGTTTCCCAAGCCCTGACATGATGACTGTCTCCTCAGGTGCCAACATTCCTGTGCCTCTGTTTCCTACTAAACTATTTATTCTGCCCTGAAATGGCATTTGAGATCTCCCTGGCTTTAATGAGGTCTAATTTTCACTAAACCACAGTCTTTCCCACTCTATTAATGTTTTATTGAAGAATATTGGTTTTCTGAGCTTCTGTCTCTTCATCTTTCCCATGTTGCTCTATTTCATCAATATAGCTCATCTTCTAAGGTGATTTTTTGGTTAGGGTTATTCAGTTAGCTTTGATATGAACAGGGAGATATGCATTTGAAGGTTACTAACCCAGATCATATTTCTTCAATGCAATAAAGATATATTTTATTTTTAGTAGAAAACTTGTGAAACACAGTCTCATTGGATCACAGAGCTGTGGTGCGATAGCTGAGATGACTGATGTGCTACAGCGGATGGACAAAGGCTCTTCGGGAAGGACAGGCTGGAAAGGCGAGCAAGTTGCCCTGTACGTGAGAGCAGCAGGAAGGCACGGAGCTCTGCCTAGGGATGGATGATGAGCCAGCTGAGAACTTATGGTGACGCGGTGACAGATGTCTGCTACAGGCCACCTGAGCTGAAAAAAGAAGTAGATGATGCCTTCTTCAGACAACTAGAAGAAGCCTCACACTCACACTCTGGTCTGTATGGGAGACTCAAATCACTCTGGAATCTTCTGGAGGGGCAACACAGCAGGTCACAAACAATCCACTGCCAGGCTCAAAGCGTTGTTAGCAGCAGCAGTCTAGCCAGAGGCCAGTCACTAGTGGTGTAACTCGGGGTTGATCTGGGGGCAAACATTATTTAACTTCTACATTACTGACCTAGGTGATTGGGCTGTGTAGCCTCAGAAGGTTTTCAAGTGATACGGAAGTGGAAGGAGCGATTGGTGCACCAGGGCGTTGTGCTGCCATTCAGAGGGATCTCAACAGGCTGGATACACGGGCTGACAGAAACCTCATGATGTGCCTTCCAACCTCAACTATTATGTGGTTTTGTGAAATACAGACAGCCCAACCTGCCCAGTGACTGGATGCAAAAAGACATTTACGTATTCTTTGGTTCAAAGTCAGTCACTGTATAACTTACAATCTGAAGATATATAAAAGAAGGGTTTTCCCTAGTGCTTCAATAAAGCAAATTTTCTCAAGTCACACTTCAAGGTCACTGCCTCCATCCCAGCTAAGGCCTGAGGACTTGTACTACAGATCTGACACGCTCAAATCTGTAGCACACATAATAGCGTTACTTAATTCTTAAATATGTGACTTTTCATCAGTTTTACTGGGATGGTGGGCAAGACATGAGAGACAATGGGTCAATAGCTGAGCTAGAAATTAAAGCCAGCCTTCAAGGTCAGAGCTCCACCTATGAGATTGGACCAATATACCTGACACTGGGATATGTTCTTGTGATTAGTCTGTGGCCAGCGGGATGAAATGAAAGCCCCGTAACTCAGGTATCTTCAGGTGCCATTGTTCAGATTTGAGCAAGATTTGTTCTCTTGCAGAGATGTTCTGAATTTATGGTTTTAATTAGCCAAGGATAAACTGCCGGGGGAAAACAGATACTGTTCATTTGCGCTCTCAACACAGTAACTCTTTATATGTCAGCACAGAAGATACACAGATCAAATTGAAATGGCAAATATACCCACAGACAGTGCCATGCTTCTGTTTCTCCTTCCATCAGAAGCTCTTTGGGGAGATTTTCCTCTGGCATTTAGGGCTCTCCTCTTGCATGAATCTCCATATTTTTCTGCATCCTTATGGTACAGTTTAGGAAGAACAGTACCCTCTAGAATTTAATTTTCTTCTACTTCAGTCTAATGATTTCCTGATCGGCGCCAGCAGGGATTCAAACTTCCTAACAGCTTATATACAGTAGCAAGAAACCAATAAATACATTTTGATTACTGCAGTGGTGCTCAGCTGTACCTCTTGATACAGCAACAAAGAGGAGGTGCTGCCTAGGATCATCTTGAGATGGTAAAGGAGAGGGATTAGGAAGTGATAAGCGGGGTTCTGAGAGTCCTGTGGCTAAGCAAAGACAAAGGTGTGTCAGCAGACTAATTGTAGATGAAAATTGCTTTGAACATCTCAGAGCATCTGGAAATGGCCTTGTGCATGGCCTTGCCCGTGTAGAACCATAACTAGAGAGCCTGGGAGAGACTTGCTGAAGGTTGCCCAGAGTCCCAGGCCATCTAGGAGCAACTTGAACTGGCACAGCTTGTCTCCTGGCAAGCCATGAAATGTGTTGCAGGCCCCTGAGGTCTTAGCAGCATTTTCTGGCCTGACAGTGAACAGAGCTGGAGCCCCCCAAAAGCCCATGCAGCAAGAGCTGAGAAGCAGGCTGAGTCCGTTGTGAGAGTTATGGTCACTGAGTAAAGTCTTGGTTCAAATGATGGAGCATTTGATCCCTAGACAGAAAATCTTGACCAGTGTTCAGCGGCAAATATGAGAGCTGGGCTATTGTATTGTCACAATACAAAAGAGTTGCAAGCCAAATCAGGAGAACTATATACTGCAGTTAATTAATGAGGAAGGAAACAGAACCATTGCTGCATTGTGACATCCAGCCACTATGAAGAGGCAGATACAAAAGCATTGCTTTGGTGCCCATTAGCACAGCCCTGTGAGCCACTGGGTCAAATTTACCTCTGGTTTAACACAGCTGATGTCAGTGGGGTCAACAGCAGAGAGAAATGTAGTCTTCCCCTCTCTGGAAGCAAGCTGTGATCTCTAGGTTCAAATATCTACTTTACATCAGACACTGCAGATCACAGAGGCTGAGCACTGTGTTATTAAAGCAGGTGAGTTAAATAAAGCTCTCCAGTTTACGACGAGGATTGTGTCTAGCTCCTACCAGTTGTCATACCTGAGCTCTCCTTAAGGGTCGAGCATCCTTTCTCCTTTCTCTCGTACTTTTTCAGGCGGGTTTGTGGAGCAAAGATGACACTCAGTGGCTGGTCAGGTTATCACAGGCAGCCGTTTCCAGCAGCTCCAAAGGGACTCCCCGCAGAGGTTCTTGGCGAGGGCTGCTCACAGGAGTCTGCAGTGCCACGATGGCCACACCACCACCTTCACATTCCCAGAGAAGGACAGTACTTGGCCACTCCAGTCACACCCAGACTAAGCAGTGATTTATTTTTCATGTACTTTTCTGGCAAATGCATTTCTTAGCAGAATTTCTCATGGGGTTTAGGAGATGGAAGTAAAAAGATTTGAGGAATGTCTCCATGGAATTTTTCTTTATGTTCTTTGTAGAAAATAGAATTACCTGCTTTTTGTATTCACAGCCACAGCTTTCCCTATGCTCTTAGGAAGAGCATCCACATCCATAAACTCAAAGCCCTTTGCAAGCACTGTAGATTTTGGCTTTCCCAATATGCAGCTGAGATGGAGACCTACACCAGCACCACAGTGATGAAGCAAGGCAAAGGTAATGCTCATGGGCCAAAAGAAGGATCCAAGCAAACATTTACCTAGTTTGGAGAAGAATTGGTTTTCAGGGAGTTTAGCCTGTCCTCCTGTGCCCTCCCACCAGTATGGGTGATGCAGCTCACTGGTGTGGGAATAGAAACCATCTAACTTGGCCACTTTGTGACCAAAAGACCTCGACAAATGGCCACCAGCTGTATGGTATGTACTACATACAGTGTATATATGCTAGTTAACTCCGCAGTGCTCGTCCTTCTCGGTACTCTCTGGTTACACCTGGTCCCCTTCCCAGACAGGGAGTTGTGCACAGGGTCTTGCATTAATTAGTGTTATTGTGCAGCTTCCCCTCCCTCCCAGTGAACCCCGCAGAGGAAGGCTGGAAGCAGCCTGGAGGTTCGATCACAAGTGTGATTGTCTTCACTGCTGAGTTACCCAGATGAAATAATCTGCTTTCAGTCTCCTTTCTCAAAAAAAAATATAAAAAAAATAGGTGTCTGTGTCCCAGAATGAATGCGTCCATGAGCCTCTTTCATTACCAACATAAATACAGGGAAGGCAGAACTTCAATTCGTTCTGCTCCCTGCAGGTCCCTGGCGTTGGGGAATAAGGTATATAAGGTGCAGAGACAAGCTGCACCACTGATGTCCGTGGTCTTTCTGTGTTAAAAGAAAAGAGTTGGCAACCTTTGCTATCATTAAGCTGATGTATCGATAACTGGATGGACACAAAGAATGCAGCATCTAGAATGACGCTGATTTGGATAGTGAATGACACTGGGCAAAGCCCCTTTTGTGATGGTTCTCAGGCTGATAGAGACAGCGAGAGAATCTGCCACTGATGTCAAGCAGAGATTTGCACAGAGATCAAGGACAGAATATCATTCCTGTAGCGAGTAAACGATGAAAATATCTTTGTGATTTCTAACATACTCCACTTGCTGCAATGGAGAATATCCTTTGCCGTACATTATTTTCTTCACAATGAGGGTGGTGAAAGGCACCAGAACAGGTTGCCCAGAGAAGTTGTTGATGCTCCCTTCCTGGAAGTGTTCAAGGCCAGTTTGGATCAGGCTATGGGCAACCTGATCTAGTGGTGGGTGTTTCTGCCTGTGGCAGGGGGGGTTGGAACTAAATGATCTTTAAAGTCCCTTCCAACCCAAACTGTTCTATGATTCTATGATTCTACCTTTTCCCCTTTTGCAATCTGACTTGGATTCCCTCACCTCTTCCTTTTTTTGCCCCACTTTGCAGAGTCTCCCCGGCTGCCCCACCTGGAAATGCAGTCAGTGGCAGAGCTTTTATTAATAGTATCTTCTAGACTTGACATTAGGCTTTACGATTATTAGTCAACTCCAGGCCTCAAGTAGGAAACATGTCTATGGTTACACTTACACACCTTCAATGTTTTTAGCACAGGGACCACGGGTTTGCCCTGTCTGCAAGGCACAGTGAATGATAACAGGTCACAGCATAACTACCCCGATGGAGAAAAAGGCTGCAGCTACTATCAACAAGGATAATAATGAGTGGCAGATACCGACGTCGTTCAGAGGAGGTGTTTTGGGCTGCCTGCAGGAGAAACAAATAATGCTCCAAGAGTGTTTGTGTTTGGTAAGTTTTCTTGGCAGACATGTCAGTGATTTAGAATACATATATATGTGTACATTTATATACTTATAAATGTATAGAACCTTATATATACTTTTATATATACCTGTCACACATACAGGTAGAGTGAACACCTCAATCTAGATAAATCCTGTTTCCAGCCTTAGGTTTTGATTTGTAATATCACTAGGTTTTATTATTTGTTTTACTACCCAACCTTGGATTAAAATAGATGTGACACATTCTTCCTGGCCCTTCAAAACAGACTGCAATAAGGTGATGCTTCTGGGCTGTATCCTTCCACATCCATCTGGGACCGCATTCCTCAAACTGAATGCATTTTGCAAAGAATCATCTCCCAAATAAACTAATGTGGAACCAAATGCTGACATGTTTTCTTAAACCCAACTTCCTAAAATCAGTTTAGGTGCCTGATGCTACTGAAATCAAAGCAAACTACGTTTCTAAATGCTTCTAAGTGTCCATTGTTAGAACAGCTGATTTGGGAGATCACTGGAGGTTTTTCTGCAGGTTTGTCTAGACTACTTTAGGATTTTCCTTATTATTTCACATTTTTTGCCTTCAAGTCACCAACTTCTGTCTATTCCCACTGTGATTGCTTTCTTGCCCAAACTCACTTGTCTCTGCCAAAACCTTTCTAGCATTATGTTATTACTTGTTTCCAACTTGCCTAAAATTTCTGAAATTTAACTGGATGCAATTCAGTCTGAGAATTAAAGCAACACAAGAGCATAACCAATGAGCAAGAAAAAGCAATGATGTTATCCATTCTCAGTGTGTTGCATGCTACAGAAGTCAAATTAGATCAAACTCAGTCCACAATTCCACATATTCCTGTCAGTACACCCATGGGAACTCCATTAAGAGCTGGCACCAAAGACAAGAAATTTTCTGAGAGTGTTTTGAAAATGGTTTGAGAACACCAAAGTCCTCCAAACTTCAGCTAAAGTTTCTAAACATGAACTATACAAGCTTTGTAAGAATTTGGCTGGCATGCTAGCAGAATGTTCAAAAAGGCTCTTTGTCCTTATACTTGAACAGATTAGAATAAAAATGCCTAAAGAAACCTGAAACTAAAGTGAAATCAATATATCATTAGCTTTGAACAGAGGAATGGAAACTTATATTTGATAACGTAAGTAGGGTCATGAGCCCTGAAATGGGTAAATGGAAGGAGGAGTACATTACAGAGAGCAAAGTTTGCAAATACTAGAACCCAGGAGCTGCTGTTTCACAACTGCTTCCCATGCAATCTGGAGCAGGAGAAACCTGGGTCTCCAGACTGAAATTATACTGGTTTCTTTTAAAAAGTGTAAGTTTTATTCCTACTACTTTGCAGGCTCTTGTGGTTCCCTTATGCCTCCTTAATCATTGTTGCTTTCTCACTTTCTTTCTTCTATTCAGTGTTTCAGCTGATTTCTTTCTCCCCATCTATATGCACTTGCATTATAACTGAGTCCTATTTTCGTTATTTCCTGCTCTTATTGTTAACTTCTAAGAGGGCTGTAACCAGTAAAAAAGGCTCGGTCCTTTCTGCCTATTGCATGCCCGTCAGCTGTCATTACAATACAAGGAGGCCCGAAACGCCTCTGTGTTCTTCAGTTTTCTCTATAATCTCATCAGAGCTTGCAATTGCTCAGTGCACTCCCAAACTGAGTGCAGCAAAAGTAGAGCAACCTAACTGAGAGTCTTTTTCTTATATTCTTTCTATGTACTGAAAAGACATTTCCAAAGTGGGACAGTCCTTTTCGGACTGCACCTTTATCTTTGGCAAGGCTGACTATTAAAATATCACTGCCTTCACATGCTGCCCTTCTCTCTGTGCTGGCTGTCAAGTAGTAGGGATGTCTACAGAATCCTCTTTAATCCAGTGGCTTTGCAAATCTCTGTTTCCCAGACAGTGACTGAATCCTAGCAATGATAATAAAACACCCTACTCCTTGGTTTCATCTTCTTTAACATAATAAACCCTTTACTCATCTTCCAGGTACCATTTGAAAAGAAGGCTTAGTGCCAGGCAGAAGAAAATCGCAGGTGGGTGCTCATAGCTGAATTCAGCTCCTGAGGTGAGATTACCTTCCACAAACATGTGCACAGCCCTTAGGAAAAATGAGATCTCAAATTCAAATCAGGTTTAGTTCAAACACCAGCTTTTGGAAAGGGTAGCTAGATCAAGATGTCCAAAGAAGGACAGTGTTTCAGAGCAAGCATCAACTGGGAAGCAGTGGCTGAGCTTTTTAGGAGTCATAGAATCATTTAGGTTGGAAGAGATTTTTAAGATCATTGAGTCCATCCGTTAGTCATGGCATACAGGCAAGGTTGCTGTGGAAGGGAAAAGCAGTGTTATCTGCACTCTGAGGGTAGAACAAATGGTGATGCCTACAGCAGGGAAACAACATGGCACTATATACTGCTTTAAAGGCTCATTGGGCAAACATCTGAGAAAAAAATGGGTATGACTGTTCTGACCTTCAGGAACTGAAATGGTCTCTATGCGCCCTCAGTGCTTTAATTCCCATGACTCTGGGGGATCTCAGAGTGGTGCTGGGAACCAGATGATGGGCCTGTCCAATGGCGAGTGAGGGTGCAGGAAGGGCTTGACAGCGGGGCCACGCTGGGATGCAGCCTAAAAGCCACATCAGCCATGAAGGACAAAAGGCCATGGCTGTTCACATCTCACTCCTTAGGGAGTAGCTGCTCCACAGAAGAAGTGGAAGGGGAACCTCACAGCCAGCTGCAGATTTGCTGAGGCTTATTCTGCTGGCATAGTCTCTCAGAGTCATCAATGATGCTGGTTTAATTGCATTTACATACTGTGCTATTTCTGAACACTGTGCACAACAGCCCTAATTTTGCTCTCAAGATGCCTTTGATCTTCACTGACAATCTTAAGTTTTAACTCACTAGTGACACACAGCCCCGGGCTCTGATCACACCACTCAGTACTGATCCTGTTTCTTTCCCACACCAGATCTCTCTCTTGGTCTTTAGATTAAATAATCCAAAATGAATCTGGTAGGACTCGACAGTTCTCAGAGAATCATAACATGACTGACCTGACCTCCATCCACAGATTCAATTCTCCTTGTTTAAAGGGAAGTGCTTTCCTCTCCTGCTCTGCCCACAGAAGGGACATCTGCCAGACTGCAGAAGAGCAGTGGGGCTTGTCTGCACCACCAGGCAGTAAAGTTCATGATGGTCTTCAAGGGCAATCATTGGCAAGGAAGTAGGATAGCATGGCAAAGGATGAAATTCAGGTTATAGGGAACCTTAAATCATCTCCTTCAACAAAATGAAGCAAGTACCTCAATGTGTAGATAGGGAAGGGGTCAATCGTTCTGTTATTAATATCGTATCACAAGACACAGCATGTACCATAACTCAGTTTAGAGCTGACCTATAATTTTTGTAGTGGAAGGCATTCAGCCATGGTTTAAAAGCCTGAAATGATTAAAACTTTATCTGATTTATCGTGAAGTTGTGATGGTTAATTGCCCTCTCAGTTAAACATCGGTTTCGTTTTTCCATTCCTGGCAGTTTCAGTTTATAGTCACTGGGTCTCGGTGCACTTTTACTCGCTGGATTAGAGGGCCCACGGTTGTCTGTCAGCTCTCTGCGGAGCTGCATACAGACTGGCAGCGAGTGCTTCAGCAATGCTTGTGGGCTCCCCATGTGGAGTCTCCGTCTCAGGCTCTCACTGCAATGTGTGATTTTTGGAGCTCAAACCACGCTCAGTATGTGCTGCTAGCTCTTACAGAAGCATCGCTGGCCACCCTTCTTTTCCCCGAATGACCATATGCAGCTCTCATGAAAACCCAATTCATCGACTTGTGACTCTAATGCGTGCATTTCATTCTCTGACTTTGATTGGTGCCCTGTTACCTACTATTTGCAAACATGGGAGGAACCACCAGGTATTTATGAAATGTTCACAAATCTCATCATTTTCAGTCATTGTGTTAGTGCAAATCTAATTTTTTTTTAATTAAGTTTTACCCTCTATTCCTTTTCATTACTGTTTAATTCTGGAATAAGAAATATGCTTAACATCATTTGATAGCTGAACATGAACATCTAGTTCTATTAATAGAACTAGAAGTGCTCCTGTTGCTGAGGAAGATTAGTACAACCCTGTTTGCTGAATGAAAAGCAAAATAAAAAGAAAGCATTAGCATAAATGAGAATGTTTTGATTGTTTGCTACAAGCATCCTTGGTAATGAAATACAAGGTGAAGCTGTAGTAATAATATGATCTTGATAAAATTGTGGTAAATTTGAATATTTTTTTCTGTGTGTAATCAATACAAGGGACTAATTTCTTGCTATTTTGCTCAGGGCAGTGGTCCTAGATATCATGTCATCCTCATTAATGCAGAAGTTGTTACGTTAAATAAAATACACATCTCCTTGACTTCAAGCATAACAGGTATGACTCTACCTTTTCATTTTAGTCAAAATGAATCCAGAACCTCATGCCATATTCTTTGTAATAGAACAAAACCTAAACTAACACAGGTAGCAAGTATTAACAGAGCTTTGTCTAACCACCAAGAGCACAGTCAGTAATAATTTACTGAAATTTTTGTTTTGTTTTAAAATGAAAAGCAATGTACTTACATTAGATACTTTAATTGTATATTATGAATATAGTTTAAAGATGCCCACCTGGAGTACTGCATTCAGCTCTGGGACCCCCAACACAAGAAGGACATGGAGCTGTTGGAGCGGGTCCAGAGGAGGCTACAAGAATGATCCGAGGGCTGGAGCACCTCTGCTGTGAGGACAGGCTGAGAGAGTTGGGGCTGGAGAGAAGAAGGATCTGGGGTGACCTTCTAGCAGCCTTCCAGTACCTGAAGGGGGCCTACAGGAAGGGTGGAGAGGGACTTTTTATAAAGGCATTGTGGTGGTTTAACCCCAAATGGTAACTGGACAGTTACTCACACCCACCAGGAAGAGGGAGGAGAATCAGAGATAATGAGAGAGAATTCGTGGGTTGAGATAAAACTAGTTCACCAGGACAGCAAAGAAAAAGATTAAAATACATTAATTGTAATAATAATATATAAGAATAACAGAATATATAAAATGAACAATGCAAAATTTCTTGCCACCCAACAACCCATACAGCCCACCCCGAGCAGCAGCCAGGGAGCAGAGGTATTCCCCCGCAGCCATCCCAGAACAGCCAGTTCCAGAGAGAGTGAGCAAGGGAACAAACAGCCAAACAAATGAATGAACAGGCCTGAATGAACAAAAAAAAGAAAAATAAGGCAGCAAGGAGGGAACATGAACAGAACACAAACTGAACAAGGAACAAGAACAATTAACGTGAAGCGGGCGCAATGGCCAACCCCCACTTACAGCAGGCATGACATCTATGGGATGGAAAACTCTCTTTGGCCAGTTTGGATCAACAATTCTGGCTGTGCCCTCCCCGTTTTTTTGCATCTGCACCTTGGCAAAATGTGGGAAACTGCAAAATGTCCTTGATCGTTCAGCAGCAACCAACAGCATCAGCACACTGTCACCATGTTTCGCATACTAAATCCAAAACACAGGAGCTGATGGAGATGAAACTAACTCTGTCCTGGCTGAAACAAGGACAGGCATGTAGTGACAGGACAAGGGGTAATGACTTTAAATTGAAAGAGGGTAGATTTAGATTAGATGTAAGGAAAAAAATTCTTCACTATGAGAAGAACTCAAACCTTTCTATGATTCTATGATTCAGTGCTGGAGTGTCTTTTCCAAATGACTCCTGTTGAAAAGTGACATAAGTAAAAAATATTAAGATGCGATATAATTAAAATTCTTAAATAGTCCTGGTGATCTGAAGTCCTGTCATTTTTTATTTCAGTTGCACTGGGATTACAATCTTTTGGCTGATCCTGAAAACATCTCCCATAAAATTGTTGTTTTGATGGTCAAAATGTTCTCCTTATCCTTTATATAACATATCTACTCAGATTCTAGAAAAATCACACTCTTCTTAACTGATCTGGGACTGGCATGACTGAAGCTGACTTTCTCCATGTTTCACAAACACATACCCAGAGTCACAAGTGTTTCAAGATTAGCTTTCTTCTAAAGCAATCTTGGAATAAATATACTTGAGCACTAAAAAAGGCACAAAGCACATGAAATCTGAGAAATGTTTAGGAATGTGCTGTCACCATGTGACAGGTCAGTATCTATTTAGCTTTAACTTCCTTCTATTTGAATGTCAAAATACTAATTATATTGCTATTGTATAAAAGCCAGATGTAGTAAGATAAACATTGGAAGCTTTCATACAGACATGCATTGAGCACACAATCGTGTTCCCATTTGCTCTAAGTAATGCAGACCAAGGGTTGCACAGTAACTGCGACATGTTGAATTTAATTTCTAGAGTTTCTAGACTCCTGCCTGCCAGGCCAGGCTCAGAGAGGATGAATGATGCATCAAAACTGTAAGGAAATGCAGTTCTGTTGCTGCTGACAGTACTTTCTCGTTAATCTTGATTTACAACACGCAATGCTATTTGCTTGATTGCCATGGTTGCCCTTGCCATATTAGAACTTAATTTTGTGCTGTAGGATATTTTTATATGAGGAAGAAAAAACCAATTTCAGCTACTCTCAGATGTACAAATGGCATTCATGTGGCTGAATGCAGTTATCTCCGAAGCCAACCTGTAAACCGGAGCAAGTCTCTTAGGTTACGCCTATATCGCTGCTGTCTGACACAAAGGGCAACTGCCCACTTCTGTATGATCGAATTCTTTCCCTTGTGAGTAGAATAGCTGTACCCATAGTGCCCATGGGGAATGACCCCGGCTTGTGGTAGCTCCTCAGCTCTGTCTGGGGACTACTTGGGAAAATGTTAGTTAGACCCTGGCAGAAAATGCACCAAGAACAATTTCCACAGCCTGAGTGTGGGGATTCAGCACCGTTAACAGCACAGATGTAGCCCAAGAGTCCTTTTCTAGTTAATCTGGAGAAATAGGCTTTGTCTTAAACACTAGAAGTAGATAACTCACATCTTCAAGCTGCTCATTTTTCTCCATGACTATGAAAGTGTGAAGAGTGACTAGGAGAGAGACAGAAATCTAAAGGTAGATGAGATGAATCTCCGTGAAGTGTCTGACAGTTACACTTCCAACATAATGACCTAAATTAAAGTCTGTGGGACTTTATTAATAGCTTAGTTTTAAGCAGGTACTTCAAATGTCCTTCTTGCCCATAGACAATTTCTAAAATCAAGGCCAATCCTTTTAATCCTGGTTCAACTGAAACTCATGGCAAACTCCCATTTTCTTCATTGAAGCCTGTATTTCCCTGTTAGGGTTCAAATCCCCAAATAAGAGATGCCTGTTTTAATTGGATTACTTGCCAGTGTCTCTGCTGATAGGCAGTAGAGACTGACAAAACAATTATAATTGTGATATTCTGGACAGCTCTGCTACACTAGCTCTCCCCCAGCATCTGAAGAATTGGCAGTTCTTAGACAAAAGTCTATACTAAATTAGGAAACGTTCCTCTCTGCTCTATGTTAACAGCTTGCAAGCAGCAGGAGACCAAGGAGTTTTACTTTATGAATTATTTTTTAAATGGAGAGCATTAGTTCTTTTCTTGTCCTCTATTTTTATTGCAACACTTTTGCCAGGACTCCATATGCCAAGATGTAATTAGTTTTCAGAGAAGACATTTGGAGCTCTGGCACAGACCATGGATAGTTTTAACAGTTTCTTTTCTCTTTCTTCTGAATATTAAGTAGGAGTATATAATTGTCTGTGACTTCTTTCAAGGCATCTCTGGAGTTTAAATTATTTTTCAGAATTAAATAAATTAAAAATAAAAATAAGATTAACGTAATTATTATTCAAAGAAGATATTTTAGGCACATAAAAATCAGGAATTCCTACAGCTATGATGGTTCATTTCAGTGCAAATTCAGCCCTATCTTTGAATTATACATATATTCATTCTCTCTATATAAAGACAAGAAAGACTGAATAAGGACTGACAGGTTTGTGCACTAGAGAAAAGCTGATTTTCTGGGGGCAACCATGTCTTCTGGTATTCCTTGTCTCTGGAGTGCTTGATATTCTATTAATTACTTTTTACATGTTGTGGCATTTTATTTGCTCAGCAATTTAGTGCTAACCAGACACCTGGAGCTAGCACAGTATTTGCAGTGAGCTGGAGGATCATTGGAGTCATTGAAAATTTTTACTGATATCACTAAGTGAAATGTCACCTTTGCCTTTGACATCACCCAAAACCTGTGCCGGCCCTACACGTTGCCAGCCATAACGGCACTGCTCCTGAGCTCCATCAGGCTTGCTGAGTTTTGCTGTTTTACTTCCCGCTGTCTTCTGAGCCTGATCCAAAGGAAGCAAAGCCTCACAGTCATGGTGATATTCCGCCCCACTTTGCACTAGAATGAGCACGTGGACAGGAGGGAAGTAAATCAGCCTTCTAGAGCGTCTGAGGGGACATTAATGCTACCTGGCTGCACCCACAGATCCACAGATGGAGGCTGCTGGGAGGCGTGTTACCAGTGACATGCTGATTGTGGGATCTCCTCATATGGCCTGTTTGCAAAGTGCCCAATCCTTCATACGTAATGGCCTCTCTGGCTGCAACAGCTCCATGAATAACTTCTGCGAGCATGTCTGGGGGTTTTGATGAGTTTTTTACAGTACATATTCACCTCTCAGTTTCCTGGATGACCTTGATCTCCCTGGGCCTGCATTCTCAAAGGTGACTGCCGCTTTGAAGTGCCATTTTCCATGGTCCCAATCTGGCTCGTCTGTACACTCCTCCCCGGCTCTTGTGCAAATGCAGCTGTCAGTGGGACCTGCAATGCCTGCTCTCGATGGCAGTGAACACCCTTTACAGTTTCCCAGCAGAAAAGAGATTGCAGAATCTTTTACTTCTGTAAGACTATCAGTTATGGTAATGCATGTGTTAAACAGTCCATCCTTAGAAGATAGTGCGACATGAGGACACAGGGTGGATAAACTGGTGAAGCAACCTTGGTAGGTCATGCATAGGCATGACATGAGACTGCAGCGTGCATGGCAATACTTCAGGAGGGCTCTTAGGATGTGTTGCAGCCTATGCAAAGAGCTGACTGTTGAGAACTTTTTGTGTAAGTAAAATTTGTCTGAGGTAGGAAGAGACACTTGAAAAATATAGGTCCTCAATTAAAATGGAGTGCTTGTATATGTCCGATTTAAAGACTCTTTAGGATTTTAAACTAGCAAGGGTGGACTGGGCTGAATATATGGAAGACATAACCAAGTTCAAATTCTTCCATAAAATACCTGACTGAAATGCTTTGCTGCTTGACTGCACCTTGACACTGCACAGAGGGAAAAAACAGAAAGGGATCTCAGTTTGCTCAGCAACTAAATATGCAGTGCTATCAAACAAAAACGATGTCAGTGTTCACTGAGCTGGTAACAGATTAATCCATTCCAGGGCTGGAAGAAATGTGTCTAGGGTCTTACATAATCCGGACAGCTTAGTTTCAAAGGGATGTATTTTTGCATGTCAGAAAGCCAGGCTCTGGCTAATAAGGCATTTAACATAAATGACATGGTTTAGACAAAGAAAAAGTGACAAACAAGCAGAATGTGATGCCTCTTCCACCCCCTGTTTCCCCACAGGAATGTCTTGAAATCCTGTGTTAATTAGATGCATGTACAAACAACTGATGTGTCATGCATTTAACAAGCAAAGCTTTGTTTTCTATGAGCTAATTTCACCAAAAAGTCCTGAAAATCCTCCCTTCTTATCAAAGAGCAGGGGACACTAAGAATGGCTGAGTACCACACGCCGTGGATCGTGGGTCGCTTGCCTGCAGCCTGCCCAAAGGGCTCGGGACGAGGCACCCGCTGTCAGACTCCCTCTGTTACGAACAGCCAAAAGTCGTCAAACAAGCGCCTGGGATGCTGCAGGCTTTCTTCACCTTTCCTGTATGACCATTCAAGCCCCAAACCAGAAGGTTAGCTGCCATCATTGGAATGCGACGCTGTGGACGCTGCAATGGGAGGCTTGTGAGAAGCCGTGAATGTTTGATCAAAACTGTATTATCCTACATATGAAATCCAGCATAAGCCAGCTGGAGGCTGCTAACACATCCGGGTCCTCACAAGTCCCCTTCTGCTACTTCCCTTCAACCTTTCTGTGCATCCTCATCCTCTGTGTGTCTAAAGTGGGGCTTCCTGTGATCGCTCCAACTGTCCTCCAGCCTGTCAGGATCATGTCTATTCTCCCTTACTTCTGTTCTCTGCAGTCTTGTAGAAGAAGCTGATTTTCTGCCCCAAAGAGGACCAAATTCAGTCCTTCCAATGAGGTACAGTCTGTTCTTCAAACTCACAATCCCAAACCAAAGGCAGTATCAGAACCAAACAGGGCATGGAGGTCTTTCTTTTTTTTTGTGTTTCAGTCCCTTAAATGACTTGGCTATGCCTGAAACAGCAAAGTTCTCATAGTGATGGTTAGCCTGTAAATGCATTTTTAAATGTAGAGGAAAAATGGCTGGAAGCAGAGGAACGCCATTGTGCTGATTATAAAACTTTCCTTTGCTAGAACAATAAATGCAAGTAAATGTTTTCTATGTCATGTTCCAGTATTGGCTCATCTTCTGCTGCAAGGTTATAAGATTGTGGATGGGGGGATGGGGAAGAATAATAATCAGCATTTTTCTGCATTAGAACTCATCCTGCTAAACATGGAAATGTCATCAGAAGACGCAGAAAGTTGATGTATTTCTGTTCATTTTGTAGTTGTAACAAGATCTTGGAAAATTTGTTTCTTTCAAAATTCTTTTATCTTTGGCCACAGAGTACAGCATGGAGATCTGCAGGCATTTTCATAGCAGACCTTATCTGATGAGAAAGATGTCAGGGAGATATCAGGGGAAAAAAAATCTATTACACAATGTCTAGGTTTGTCTGTGTAAGAAGTTAGGCATATTTTCCCATCAAAGTGTCTATGTTAGGAGCCTAGTCACCCTACAGAGAAACATTCTGGAAGTCCCTTTGTTTTTCCATTGACTATGAGGGACCCTAGTCTCACCACTTAAATGTAGGTGAGATAAACCACACTTATTTGTTGTCTGGCAGAGCCATGATTTGCTCTGAAGCTGGATGTCAGTCAGGAATTGATGCTGATGCCCTTAAGAAAGTGACATTCTGACCATATTTTATTTTTTAGATCTCTTTTTCCCTGTCTTAAAAAAAAAAAAAAAAAAAAAGTTATGTCTCAGTAATTTATGCAGTGAGTTCAGTAACTATTCTGTGCTGACTATCAAGCAATGTGTCTCAGACATAGCCTATATTCAACTCTCTGGATGACATTTTGCTTGGAGTAACAAGGACGACATCAATTCACAGATTATATGCAGTCACTTTTCCCAAGTAACCAAATCTTTAGATTATAAGATCCCCAGGGTAGGAGCCAGCACTTCCTGGACCATTACTTTTATGCGCTTTGTCACTCTGCTGACACATTTGGTGTCAAATCTGTCTCTTAGCACATACAATGCCTTGTTTTTATCCCAGACTCACCACTATGTGTAGAGAGCATGAGCTTCATTCCAGAAACAGCAAAAAACACCAAAGAAAATAAATGAACAAAAAAAGGTTCTTCTGCCAGTGAAACATAAAATTGTACAACTAGGAAAAAGCTGAGCAAGCTCATAACCAGAAGAGAGCTGTGTTTATACTAGAAACATGGACTTAGAGGGCAAATAAATGAAGAGCCATGTTTTCAGATGCAGCCTATTAAACAGTTGACATAATTTTCATTCCATGCAAACTCTTCTGCTTCTCAGTAATTTTGCAAATTCAGTTTCAGAGACTAAATTTCATCTAAAAGTAAACTAGGAAAACTTGGCCTTGTTGAACCTCATGCAGTTGACCCCGGCCCATCAATCCAGACTTTCCAGGTCCCTCTGTAGGGCCTTCCTACCCTCCAGCAGATCAACACTCCCGCCCAACTTGGTGTCGTCTGCAAACTTGCTGAGGGTGCACTCGATCCCCTCATCCAGGTCATCAATGAAGATATTGAACAGGACTGGCCCCAGTACTGAGCCCTGGGGAACACCACTGGTGACTGGCCGCCAACTGGATTTGACTCCAACTTCCTCTGGCGCATCTTCCTGCCATTCCCCTGGTCCTGTCATTGGTAGCCAGAGAGAAGAGATCAGCGGCTG
This sequence comes from Podiceps cristatus, assembly GCA_000699545.1. Taxonomy (NCBI): domain Eukaryota; kingdom Metazoa; phylum Chordata; class Aves; order Podicipediformes; family Podicipedidae; genus Podiceps; species Podiceps cristatus. Next base: position 324 of record KL278361.1, on the reverse strand, counting down.
CTCCTCCCCCTCCCCTTGTGAGGAAGCTGTAGACCGCGATGAGGTCTCCCCTCAGTCTCCTCTTCTCTAGGCTGAACAGACCCAGTGACTTTAGCCACTCCTCAAACGGCTTCCCCTCTAAACCCTTCCCCAACTTCGTGATCTTCTCCAGCAGCTTTATATCCTGTTTATACTGCAGCGCCCAAAACTGCACACAGGACTCAAGGTGGGGTCACACCAGTGCTGAATAGAGCAGGACAATCCCCTCCCTCCACCAACCAGCGATGCAGTACTTGATGAACCCCAGGGCACCCCTGGCCCTCTTGGCTGCCAGGGCACACTGTT
>KL278360.1:0-19559 GCA_000699545.1 Podiceps cristatus | reverse complement strand
GAAAAGAGTCTGGCCCCATCCTCTTGACACCCGCCCTTGAGATATTTATAAGCACTGATGAGGTCCCCCCTCAGCCTGCTCTTCCTCGGGCTGAACAGCCCCAGCTCCCTCAGCCTTTCCCCACAGCAGAGATGCTCCCGTCCCCTCAGCACCTTTGTAGCCTCCCCTGGGCTCTCTCCAGTAGTTCCTCATCCTTCTTGAACTGGGGAGCCCAGAACTGGACACAGCACTCCAGACGGGGCCTCACCAGGGCATATTTTTAACTTGTGTATTTGAATCAGTTAGCTACATTTGTGTTTTAAATAATGCTGCTACAGCAGAGGTAAAAGAACTGCACTTTGCGTTTCAAAATACTCTTCAGGGGACTGGATGGCTCAGAAGAGTGGGAACAGGATCCTTGTCCTTTCACCTCTTCCCTGCCAATTCTAAGTCAAGCAGGCCAGCAGTGGACAAAAGAGCCTCTCTGGATGTCACCTAGGCAGTGCGAAGTCCTCCGGGGACTCCATCCTCTCTCCTAATGGCCACACACTCCTACCATACCCCATTCCCTCCCATGCCCACAGCCATTATATTCAGAGCAGCAACACAGAGGCCAAGAGGTGAATGAGCCCAAGAGTTAAATTACCTCTCAGCCATGGAGGGTAATTCTCCTAGACAGGAGGGAGTACACTGATGCAGCAATAACACTGCAAGTCCTCCCTGCTCCTCCTCCTCACCCTGAAGGTAGATATTCCCTTGTTTTTCTGTTTACCGTAGGAGATGTGTCATCTGCCGACACGAGGACAGCAGTGACAGCTGGGTGTGTGTTACTGCAAAGGAGATGGTGAGTGGCCTGCATTTGCCAAGAAATAAAAACGTAAGAAAAACATTTTTTTATGTGATGGACACAGCATCAGAGGTGTGCAAGGCCCAGGAGAATAGAGGGGTCCATGAATGTGGCAGGACCAGCCCTGCAGGCAGCTTCTGCAGGCCTGTGGTGCAGTCCTACCACTTGTCCACTAAACACGGACCTGCCCTGAAAAACTGGGAACAATGCCTGGACCTGGGTGCTCTGAAAAATCAAATTTGCTTGTAAGAGAGCCAGAGGACTCTGCAGTAGCTGGCAGGCACCTCCTGCCTGAGACCAGCAGCCACAGTGCATCCTGTTGTGTGCAGCCTGAGTAAAGGTGTGAGCATTGCCCATGACTGACTGGGTGACCAGGACCTGGGGCCAGCAGCAAGTCCTAGCCATCGGTAGCCAGTGCTATTATCACTAGATTCACACATCCACGGATTAAGTAAAAAATAACTCCAAACACTACAAGGTTGAGTCTTTTAAGAACATCCGAAGTACTTTTATTTCAGTGGAATTTCTCAGCAAACTTTGACATGTGTTATGCAGAAAGTGTAGATCAAAGGTACCTATAGAGAGGAAAGCCCTGCACTCCTGCACAGTGCTTAGGACCCTTGGCTTGCCTTACAAGATCTTTGTGTCATGAGAAGATCACCCGTACACTGGACTGATTCTTCATGGGGTTGTTAAGACAGTTTTAGAAACAGATTGCGACAGCTGTGGAAGACAAACCGGTTGCTTTACACCAGATGTTTGGCTCTGACAGCTCATGCACATACTAATAATGCTGCCCTTATGCATGCTGAGGAGGAGGGATAACTTTGAGGGGGAACGGTCTGGAACAGCATGCTGGAATTTCTTCCGCCCCTCAGCAGAGCCTTGGTATTATTTGTAATTTTTATGTATTAGTGTTCTGGTATCTCTGTCCATACAAAATTAGACCCTGTGGAAGAGTAATTTTTTTTCCCGGCTTCCTAAGGAAATGAAGTTCATTGCAATCATGTTGCTTGCGTGTCCGTTTGGGTTCCTCTTTTTCCTTTCTCTAATAACTTAGAAGCCCCTTGGCTGTTTTCAACCAAGTTTGATCAGTAGCAGGCTCAAAAGTAATTATGTTTCCACATCTTTCATGAAAATAGAGAGGCAAAGAGAGAAGCCCAAATTATGGCCTCCACTGATAGAAAGGCTTTAGCTTAATTCACACCGGAGAGTCGACATCAAGAGAAAGACCTTTCCAACGCCCAGCACCAGAAAAAGCTTCAGTAGGATGCCGTGCCTTCCCAGACAGCAGTCTGTCAGCCCTGAGACACAGTCCAAGCTACTTGGCCCCAGGAACAGTCCTGCTGAGGACAGCGGGGTTACTTGTCGAGGGAGGGGGAAAGCACATCTGCAGTTCTACCCCATTTAGTGGCTTTCTGATCCAAAACAAGGAGTCCAACCTCTGTCCTTGCTGGGGTTCACCCCAATGCCAACTACATACTCCCCTTCCCCTCGTGCCACTTCTGGCATTCACGGGGCCCGGTGCTGAGCCAATTCGATGCACTACATTAGCAGAAAAATAACCTGGCAAAGAAAGCAGACAGCTTTTTGCCGGGTTAGTGAGTTGAATTGGCTCAGCACAGGATCTACCGAGCACGAGGCAGGCGTTAGAAGGAAAGAGAGGAGATGGGGAGGTAGGGCAGGGGGGAGAGGGAGAGGTGAGCCGGGGGAAGGGAGAGCAGGATCTTGCCCTGTCAGAGCAGGCGAGTTGTTAGGTAGGTTCAGCCGAAGAGTATCGACAGCTGTAATTGCGTGTGGTACGCTAATTACAGAAACACAAAATAACCAGCTGTGAATGAGACTGTTCCACACTGACTCCTTTGCATTTATTAGATTGAGCATGGAAATGAACAGGTTGGTTTTTAACAGCATGGAGATCCAAGCCGTGACACAATGGGACACTAAGAGACACTGAGGTGATGTCTTCTTGAAGGTGACTTCCTCTGAAGTAGTGACGTACAGGTAGCACAAGAGATGATATGATTTCTCTGATGCCTTTCTGGGACTTCAACTAAAACTGAATTAGTCTGTCTATATTTAACCAGTTCAAGTATGGTTGATGGTTAAACCATGCTCAGGGAGAACACAACTATATAAAAGACCTCCTGGTGGGCTTACATAAAGAGTAGGAGAGAATAAAAATAAGAGACAAGAATGCTTCTTGTGCTGACACATCTAATATCCTGCAGTCCTTACACAAACCCACATTTAGTGCCCTTTTACTGCCACTAAATATGCGTGAATCTCCCAAAAACGTTTATGCTAGGACAAGCACTTATTGCTGAATCCTTGGAACTGAACACCTACTAAATAAAATCAAATCAGGCTTTCAGAGAGATTTCAGGGTAATGGTAAACATTTTCCAGGAGCATTTTCCAATGAAGCAAACTTTTGTCATTAAAAAGAGACTTTTCAATCAAAATACACACCCAGAAATTCTCCATGCCTTTACATATTTTCTAACGAAAAATGTCAGGTTTTGGAAACCAAAACAGTTCACTTTGCAGCTTTTATGAAAAACCTTTGGAGAAAAACAATAAAGAAGATTTGTCCATGTACAGAAAGGCCATTTGTCTACCCAGAGCTCTTATTTAAACAAAAATTGTGATCATTTCTAGCTTTTAATTTTAAGAACACGTGTATAGATTTCATCTTAGTGGTACATATGGATACTCAGCTTATATTTCTGGCCCCTGAACTCGAAGGCTGTTCAGTGGAAGCACAAACCAAATCCCTGCTCGTCTCAGCCCAAAACCCACTGACCAAGTCAAACGCTGAGGCAGGACAAGTGTCGCCAAGTGGCCCAGCTGGGATTTGACAGAATTTGGTGGAGGTTGTTGCATGGCCCAACACCCTGCCAACCTCCCAAGCTCAGAACTGCTCCCACGTGCATTTCAAAAAGATGGTTTTGCCCTTTTTCAAGCAACTGCAGCCTCCATAGGGGAAAACACATCTTTGCAGAGAACCAGTGTAAGGACTGGGAAGTAGGGCAGGAAGGAAAACTGGAAAGAGAATTACCCTGGACAGATATGCAAGTGTTGTTTACAGTCTTTGTAGCTCCTGCTGGTAGACCTGGTAAGACAGGTAAAAAGTTAAAAAAAAACAAAAAGAAAAAAAAGGAAAAGAAAAAAAAAGAAAAGAAGAAGAGAGAAATTTTAAAATCCCTTAGTAGTTGTTATTATTTCTTTCTGTTGTGTTCAGATCAAGAAGACAAACAAAGCCTTTGATACTTCCATTATTATTCTGAGTGCTGCATATTGATGTAGAATTCTGCTTTTTTTCTTTCTTTATTTCTTTTTTTCTTTTTTTTTTTTTTTTTCCCCCCAGAATTTAGACAAATCCATTCCAGCAGGGGAGATTAAAGTTCTGTTCCCACTGAGGTCAATGGCAAAACTTCAGTGGCAAATCAAATGCCAGACCTGAATCAATACAGGAACTGTGCCCCATTTTCAGGTTATTAAAGGAGTTGTGAATTTTCCAGCATACAAATTCTCTGTAGGAAATTTTTCTTTCTGTGTTTTTTGTTGTTTTGTTTTTGTTTTTTGTTTTTTTAATCTGATCAATTCTACCCATCCCTTGAAAATTCAGATGCATTTAGTGAAGCACTGTGCTGAAATGGAGCATATTTATTGACAATGAAACGAGAGCAGTACACTTCCAAGCAATTTAAAAATAACTCCCTTCGATTAGTTTCAATGCAAGGATGATAGCACAGAGGATTATTTTTCTGTTGTAGTAAATTATTTATGTGAAAGTTGTTTTCCTTTTAACAAGTAAATCTTCCTAGACACAATTGCATTAGGTCTCTTGAATTTCGTAATGGGGTTATCAATGAACGCACACAGAGTTTCAAGGTAAGCCTCAAGTGCAGCTATGCTCACACGGTGTAGAAAATCAGCCTCCATATTCCTATGGATGCAAGTGCTCTTCCATGTCCCTTCCCCAGCGGGGGTGAGAAAATCAGAGGCTGCTACTGTGGGAGGTTTGGTTTTTTTTTTCTGTTTATGATTTGCCCTTTGTGGGAAATAATGTTGGATCAAGCAGTTGCAACACATCACAGCTCTTGCAGTGAGAACGGCACCCAAGCTCTTGTGCAAGCTGCACCGCGCCGGGAGCCCTTTGCCAGAAGACTGTCCCCATATAGCTCTGCGTCACCTCGCACCTGGAGCCCCTGCCCAGACACGACGGGAGGCAACACAGCGAGGGAGAGGAGTGGTCAAATAGCAGGCAGATTTCAATATTCTTCTTTTATTGCCACATGAAAAAACCCTTGCCTTCCTTCTGCTGTTCCTTCCATCTTGCTATGGACAAATTAACAATACGGCAGTAACTGCTCCCCACTAGATTTTGGGTTCAGGGCTCTGTAGGTTGTCACGTAGCAGAATATGAGACTGGAAGCAGCAAGATCCTCTGCAGACCTATTTTTCAGAAGATGATGCAAAGACACGCGCAGTCTATTTTTATATCTTTCTCTGACATCTTTACATACATGTGGACTCTATGCAGTACCAGTCCAGTTTATATGGCACTTGTATAACTCTTGCTTCTTGCTACATACAGTAACGTATCATCACGAGCAAATAGATATTAGATATAATAAGCAAAAATCTTGTTTAATGCTGAAGACAGAGGGGCCATTAAAAGGTACGGGGGAAGAGTGAAGTCCAGACTTGGCCACAGGGAAGAATGGGGAGATGTTTTTTGACTGCATTTGCTTTAAGAATTGGCTATCAAGAAAAATCAGGCTTCTTGAGAAGGGAAAGCAATTTCACGGACACATGACTGATATACAGTGATGCTCCTCAGAGATGAGAATAGGAGGAAAAAGTACAGCAAAACCCCAGAGTTTGCTTTGAGGACCAGTTTGCCCTCAAAGAGAGCCCAGTAGTACACCTAAGCAATGACCCCCAGCAAAGGGAAAGGGCTGAGGTCAGCAGTGTTGGGGGAGCCTCACAGCGGGGTCCCCCAGCTCCTATGGCCGACCAATGCCCAGGTGGGAAACCATACAGCAGCCAGGACCTACTCTGATTTTCAGATGGACTTTTTGAACACACTGGGTTGTTTTGGTCAGTTTTCCAACGTGTCAACCAAATGTCCTGGTGTCTACCATGGTGGAATAAACTCCTCGTTGTCTACCTGCCACTGATGCCTCAGGGTGGCTGGGGAGACTCTGATGCTGCCATTCCTCAGGAAGCAGCCACCCTCCTCTGAGGTGGGGAGGTGAGGAAGCCCTAGGTGCACCCTCAGGCTGTGTTCATGCTCACAGCCCAAATAGTGCCAAGTCCCCATCACTGGCGTGGTCCGTGAGACTCCCTTTCCTCCAGAGCCACCTGGCCAGGAGCAAGATGCTGGATGCGCAGCTACAGGCATGGCTGTGCAAGCAATCACATCGGAGAGCATGATGCTACCGCTTTGGTAAAAGCAACGTAGCTGTTTTCCATGCGGGAAATAACCTGGGCCTGTTTGCTGTACGGTAGCCTTGGAACTTGCCCTTGCTCTGTGAACAACCATATCTTCTGCTGACCGAGAAAAGCGTAGCCCAGCTCTTTTTCTATGCTACTTCTTATAGCTTCCTAAAGTAGGCGGGGAGCATCGTGTACCTTGTTTACAAGTATAGGAAGGATTACATCAATTAGCTGAATAAGCAGGTATTTATTTCAGTTCCGCAGTGGCAATGAACTGAGAAGACAGCCTGAAGTGAGCGCTCTCACTGTTTGCAAAATGTCTGTATTTTCTCTCCTAAGGTATTCAGTTCAGAAATGCCTATCAGATATTTCAAACAGCACCACGTTTCCTAGGAGAGAATATCTTTAACGTCAAAAAAGATTTAATGATCACCCATAAATATCAAGGTAAGAAGAATTAAGTCAGACATTGGGCAATGTTTGTCTACAAACGGTGCTCTCCCTGTGGGGCTCGTGAGGAAGAGGAGTGTTTCAGTGGCAGGCAGAGCGCCTCTCGCTCCCCTTCCCGCTGCCCTTGCCACGCGGCAACGCTCGGGGTGCAGCCGGCCCGGGGTGGCTGTGTCGCAGCGCCGCCGACCTCTGGCTCTGCCGCACTGAAAGCTGCGATTCTAAGTAAATTTCCAGATCTGAGCTTTTCCCAAGAACTGGGGTGTTTGGTGAACTCTCTAAACTGCCAACACAACGTATATGTCTATCAAAAATATTGCCTTGATAAAAGTAGACGGTGACATACACGGCCCATGAGTGCAGCTCCTAATTTGCCCTTGAGAATTTAAACTTTCAGATACTCACTCTTGGGAGTGTAACTGTGTTTGAGGCCATCATGGTTTGCCTTTTAACCTTTGAACTGAGTATTTTCAAAAATTGAGCGTGTCTGCCATTATACCTTTCTTTTAGCCTTTTTTGCCTTTATGTAGCTTTGTTTTTAATAGTGGGGTTAGTTTGTACTAAGCAAGTTTTTGTTTTTTTTTTTTTTTTTTTTTTTTTTTTTATCTTCTGAAAGCATACCCTCATTCTTGGCTTGGTTTGAAAGCTGATTCCAAAAGGAAAAAAAATACATTAAACAAACTAAAAAGAAAATAAATTAAATAAAATAAATGGCAGAAAACAAATTAACATATTATGCATGGTTTTGTTGTAGTTTTAGAGTAAAAAATGTTAATGCAATTAAACAAATTACTTTCTGTCATTCATAGTGGTTCTTGTAATGAGATGATATGTTAGGGCAAGAGAGACGTTCCGAAATTTGGCTTTTTAATTACCTAAGCATAAAGTCTAGGAGCTTCAGAAGAACAAATGGGATCCTTATAGTTTCTGCATTGTGTGAGTCACGACTTGGAGAAAACGTTCTGTTTTCTTTCCTGAAGGAAAACAGGAAATAATTATTAATATATCACAGAACACCAAGAACTAGTGAAATGTGTTGTACAAATAGATGCTGGTCTTTCTATGCTATTTTTCCGGCAGTATCTGCCAAACAGTCTGCACATTTGATGGAACTGATCTAAATTACAGATGGGCCAAAACTGCTTTTCAGGGTCAAATTTGGCATGATTTTAAAAGGCTTCTTATTGATTGAAAGTGGATCTGAAATCAGGCAGAGCTAGACAAGGCCCAGTTATCAGCAGATCCCATTATGCCGAGCGGGGGGGAGTTACAGTCGGAGCTCTGCGCGGCCCCTGCAAGTTAAGCATATGCTTTAGTGCTTTGCGGGACTTGTGCCAGAGATCTCCATCCTTTACAAGGTGGAGTTACCAAGCTGATGGCCATACTCCAAAATAGGGGTCTGTGGCAGAAAAAGCAGCAGATGAAAAACCCTAGCTGAAGGCTTCTTTTCTCCTGAATGGCTGAGAACAGAGGGCTCCTCTCAAAAGCACCCATGATTAAGATAAAAGGGATTGCAGCACTGTCACTCAGAGCAGCCACATGCAGTGCATCCTTTCTAAGCTAAGAGAAAAGCGATCTGAAATGCTGATAGACCTTACTAATAGATACAGGCTGCAAATAGACTGCTGCAGAGAGAAAAGCTTCTCTTATAACGGCCATGGCTGCTGCACCTTACAAGCTAAGAACCTGTAAAGGCAGACGAATCTTTCTGAGGAGAAGAAAATTGGATATAAACACATAAGCGACCACAGATTGTTTCAGAAACAGGAGTGCTGGATGCGCGAGAGCTCGGGGGTGATGAAGAGGACACACGCAGACAATGCCAGCTCAGCCTTAGAAATCCTTGTAACAGATTCTGATTTGCTCCTCTCTCCTGCTTTCATTTTTCTCCTGTCTTGGGTGAAGGGCTTGTGTTTAATAACATCATTTGCATCAGTGTGTCCCAACTGACCAAGGTACTAGGGCTGGGAGAGATTAGCATGGTAATCTCATTCTGATGGATAAAATTAGCAAAGATATTCCCCTGAATGGAGAGCTGCCATTGGCGAGCTGCCGTGCTTAGAATCAATTACTAAATTACTTTGAGCTCTAAGTCGACAGTAACAGAAAAAAATTGGCATCGACCGAAGTGAAATAAGATAAAAAATATGCGATCATTAAATCTCTCGCTACTATTCGCGAATGTGACTCACAAGAACTGCACAAAAAATAAGGCAGAATTTAATTTTTAACAGTGGTCCCTGTCATCATTTCAACCAGAGCTGCTCGGTGCATGGAAGTGCAGCTCAACCTTGCGATCCGGCTGCTCGGAGGAAGAGCTGGGCTGCTCGCAGCTCCCACCCTGCTGAGCAGGGCACTTCATGGGGACCAGAAGACCAGCTTCTGTACGTGCAAACAGAGCAGGATAGAGAAAGTCTTTGCCAAGGCATAAATCCTTCCTTCACGCTGTAATTATCTGCTCTCTGTGCAAGTATATCGTACGTACTTAATGCTTCACAAGCATGGGGAAGGGTAGGTCCCTGCCCCAGGGAAGGCACAATCATCTGGAGGCTTTTCTGTGCATAAAAACAGAGTGTACAAAATTCATAGTAGTGAGTTCCTTGCTCAGGCACACACACACAGAAAATTCTATTATGATTGCAAAAGGTATCTTAAGAGCAACATCATGCTGTTTATAGCACAGTCAGAGGTTTGCCCAGGCTTACACATGGCCAGAATCTCTGATCTTCACTATACACAGAGCTTCACTACTCATTTGACATGCTGGGCAAGGCAGAAATGCTCTGCAGTGACAAACACGGTCAGGAGGACACGCATGTGGAAATAACTACAGATTTCAGACCATGGGTGTTTGACTGCCCCAGGTGAGGTCAATGGCAGACAGGTCTGCCATTCAGAAAATGCCAGACTATTGAAGCTTCTCCAGTTGAACACAAACACCTAGAGACCTTTCAGATCACTAGCTGCTTCTACGGATATTCTAGACTAAAATTATAGAAGCTGTAGATAAATACTCAGTCCGTCTTTTCTGGACTAGAGGAAGTGTGAAAGAGAAAAACAAAATGAAAAATTACCATGTTATCCAGAATATAGGACATGGGACATCCTAGCTTCAAATATTACCCACCACCTTAGCTATAGTTATGAAATAAATAGGCTTCAGAATGAAAAATATCTAACCAGCACACAATCAGTAGGATAGCAGGGATGTAGAAAAAAGAAATGTGAAAGAACCTTTTATCAGCTTTAAACACTGAGAATCACAGTAGCATAAGTAATTGATAATATTATTAGCACAGTATACATATCAGCTGTCGGGATATTATGAGGACTGAATCCAATCTCTGTTGAGGGAGTCAGGGTCAACATCATTAACTATAGATCCTGTCCTGGTTTACATATAGAGCCCTCAGGCCAAGTGTCTGCCAGATACATCTCTATAGATGTGCATAGCTATAGGACATACAGGGGGCTAATCACACACATCAGTAATAGACAACAAGCTTTTGTTTATCTGAAGGTTTACTGGAATTAACTGATTAGTGTCAACTTGACACAATAACTTTTGTCTACAATGCAGTAGATCATTTTGATGGTTTTATTGATGGAGCGTTGTCTAATGTAAATTGTAAGGGTAGTTGAATGAAGTAGGAAACATTTTAGTTAAACAGAAATTGGAAAAGCCACTAGCAAATGTATCTTTAAAATGTCACATTCTGCAACCTTATAGATGCCATGATAATGATAACACAGTAAGGAGATTTTAAAACAGAAATAGACACCACCTATTCATAAATTTATCTCTTACATAAATCTTCAGATGATATCCTGATGTTAAAACTAACATAAGACGAATCTGACAGATCTCTTTCTGAAAATAAAACTAGTCTAGTAAAAGAAAAGAGAAAACGAAGCAAAATGCATTTACTTACATAAAACCCATAGTGGCCCAATTTAGAATAAAGGTATGAAAAATATTTAAGAAAAAATGTCTGTTGGGGTAAATTAATTCTTTGCATAGATTCATAATATTATTTTCTGTTTCTTGTTAGATATAATTACTGTCTTTCATAGCTAATATGGAACACACTGTTTGCTTTCCTCTGCTGGGTGTCAAATAGCTTTTATGAACTAGCCTAGTCTTTCTATTCTCATGGCTTCACAGCATGGTTAGGAGTTCACGGTTTAAAACTACATATGATCACATTAATCTTCTAACATAAATAACACTAGACTTCTTTTCTGGCTCAGCTATTAGATTATTTAGTGCAACTGTTGGACAATCTCCTTTGAAAGTAAGCTCAGGGAACACCGATTATGTCGTGAATGCTTCAAATAACAGAAAGATGCTATATGGTCTGCTATATTTATATTCTGGTATAAAGAACAGAAAACTAATTCTCATTCTTTTATAACTTCAAAATCACCTTCCTTTCCTTTCCAGGCACAAACTAGGCTTCCCACAATAAGAAGGCAAAACAATTAGGCTAAGACAAGGGGGATACTGTGTGTCACAAAATGAAGTAATTAAATTTAGGCAGTATTATCAATGATGCCCAGTTCCGATGGTTGAAGCTGCAGTTAGTAACCCCAGTCTGTCCCTCTATCAAAAAGCTATTTATTCTTCATTACTGGCTATCCCTGGGTTATAGGGATTCATTGTCATTGTAGTAACTTACAGGAGGAACAGTTAGTGCAATGATATTATGGAAATGGCCATTTCATAGCTCATGGGCAAAGTAGTATTGAGTCACAGCTTTCCAGCAGTTGTCAGCAATGGTGAAACCTTGTCGGTATCACCCTTGAGGATTTACTACGTTTGTTTGATTTATAACAATGTAATAGAGAGGAAAATAGTGTGACCAGAGAAAATAAACCCATTTTAGAGATCCTGTCCATATGATTCCTATAGGAATCTACACACAAGGTCTGCAAAACTGTGGACGAAGCATGCTGCTCCGTGGGGACACAGATTTTACATCAGAAATAGCCAGACCAACGTGGTTCCACTTTTGCTAAAGGCACAAGTGTAGTCATGACTCCCTCGATCTGTCTCAAAACCAATCCTGTCTCCCGACTGGAGCAGGGCAGCACATGTCTGAGAGAGCATAACTTCCAGGACTGAGCTTTCAAAAAGTTTTATTTCACAGGCCTTTAAATCTGAGGATGCACAAAGTCTCAAGAGCTTATTACATGGAAGGCAATGAAAGTAAATGGATGCTTAGATAGGTTGTGTCATTCCTGAAGAAGCCCAAATGAAATTAAAACAATTAATTTGTGTGCTTTCCTACCTAAGAGTACATTGGTGCATCCAAGAAATCACAGCCCTTTCTCCAGCAGCATCTGACTTAGCAGTTTTCTGAAGATCTCTGCTTCTACATTCAAAAATGCTCAGGTTTGTTAAATCCTAAGATTTGGTCAGAGCTTGGAGGTACTTGTCTGTTTATTAGACATAAACATATGCAATCATCTGTTTGAAACTGGCAATATACATTCTCAGACCGGATTTTTGCCTAGTTACTAGAAAAAATAGCTTGCAATGGGGTTTATTATAAGGTTAGGAAAAAAGGGCTCAGTTTTGGAAAACAAAATTTTTCATGTGGTTAACTATTTAAGAGTTACTCTTAAGGTTAATTCTTAAATAGTCAACCAAGTCACTTGACTTGCGTGCAAACAAAGCAAGTGCTTTTTATCCTGCTTTAAAAAGTGGCTCCTGGGCAAAGATGCATAGCCTTTCTTAAGTATTTTGGTTGCTTTTAAACAGCATGTTAAAATATCTAGCTATTGATTATCTATGGCCCTGAGGTGTAGTTATTTGCATTATAAGACTTCCATTATTATAACATCAAGTCAGAAGCAGCTGATAAGATGTAAACACAATGCAGTGCAATTTATTCTTATGGATTATCTTTTATAGAAAGCATAAAAGAATGTTTAGATGTAGCTATACACTCAAACACAATTCACAACTGTGCCTGTTAGTACACAGTTAAGTAGAAGTATGAAAAGAAAGAAAAAGACCATTTGTGGTCTAAACAACGGCCAGGTACAGCAGAGACTATGGTAGTCAGGAGAATGGCAGAGAATGACAGCACTTTTCCCAAGGGTGCCTCGAGAAGGTGGATGTGGACTAAATAATTCTTTTTGTCTGAGGCTCCAATTCCTCCCTGACAGCCCTCAAAGAACTGGGAGGAAGAAGAGGTTTGGCTGTAACCTCTCTTTCCTGTACCAGACCGGCATATTGCAAGCATAAGCAACAATCCAGATCGATGCTGGAGATCTCTAGAAGATGCAGATGATGCTCCGTCAATGCAGGAATATGCCTTAAACGTGTAACTGAGACAGATATCACGTGTGTGCCTAAAACACATTTATCAAAGTGTAGCTATTTCTATAGTGGAAAGAGGAAATCAGTTTAGAGTTCATGCTACGGAAAAGGATGGACGTCCTCACCCCGAACTTCAGCACAACATCCCATTTCTATGGCAAATATCCCAGCTTCTTCAGCATCTACAGGGAGAAGGAAAGGAGCATTTGGGTTTTAAGCTCTCATATAAGAGAGTATTTGTTTTTCCACAAATGCTTTCTCCTCAGACCAATCTTGAATGCAGGCTGGCCTCTTCAGGTATCACAACGTCTTCCATCCATTTTCATCCCTTTAGCAACTTGTTCTTGATTCTGTCCTCTGCTGCCTCCTTGTTTCTTTCTCTCTGCATATGTCTTTTCCAGGAGATGTTTGAGCACACAGCTCTCTCCTGCATACATTTTTTCTGTCTTAACGTTTTCTCCAGAATGACTTTTGCCATCTTTTTTTCCCATTTCACCAACAGCATAGTTCTCAACAGCTAAAAGGTGCGCATTCTGACAGTTGAGCACCTTGGCTCTGAATGCCACGTAGGGCTCTTCTTGCACCTTCCTCTGTCATCCTGCTAGAGCAGTGAAAAAGATGAGATATGTAATATTGGAAGATACTTCTTCCTACTCGTCACTGGACACACTGTAGAAACAAAACTTTGTGCCCAGTATAAACATCCCTAGTCCAAAAGTTCAGCACACTGAATAATATGAAACATATAGGTAATAACCCGTTCAAATATGAAGCAGTTATCTTGATGCAGAGTATTCTGTAATCATTAAGACCAAAGGATAACTCTCAGTCAAAATACTTTGTAACACATTGCCCCACAAATTTGTATTCAATAGCAATCTTAAATTAGAATAAAAAATAAGAAGGAAAGCACCAAAACGGCAAATAATTAGGATTTTGGGGGTTGGCATAAATAGAGAAGTAATCCTGAGAGATATGTTTTGTATGTCAATGTAATATAAAGGCCGCATATTATATAAAATAAAGGAGAACAAAAAAAAATTGCTAATCCCAGGATTATAATTGCTTTATCTTGCCAAAATTTCTCACTGGTTCAAATACAAAGACCTTCATTCAGTAGTTAACAAGGCTTTCTTCAAGCAAATTCCTCTTGCCTCATCATTTTCTCTATGATTTTCAGTCTTACAGGCAAATCACAGCTGCCCAATGACACAATTCATCAGTCATGATATACTATTAAATATGCATTATATGCCTTTGTAGGTATGTGTGTGTGTGTGCATATGATGCAATGATGTGCGAAATACGAATATATATTATTTAGAATATAAGATGAAAATGCTATTTCAGTCACTGCTAATTTGCATTTCATATTCCCCAAACATTATAATACTATTATAAGGTATTGATCCAAGCATAACCATTTGATTTCACATCAATACTAGTATGACTTTTCTGTGATCTGTTGACATGTGGGATTTTCTGAGTGAAATACATACATACCAATATCCACCTATTTTCACTATTTTAAAACTGGATCCAGCTGTTCTGTATGAAAATCTGTTGGTAAAAATGTAGATCACCCTATCCGAAAACCTGAATTTAGATTTTACTAGTAGACTTAGATTTTTATTTTTACTGCTTTCTCAAATCTCTTTCCTTTATCTGTTCGATATAATGGTGTCTTTTTGATGCGGTTTGTTGTCTGGAGCCATATTAATATCCTAAGCACAAAGCACCGGTAGCCAAAGTGGTTATGCCATTTAGGAGCAAAAGGCCCTCAAAATCTCTTTCCCATCCTCAATGTGGTTGTTCAGGACCTGACATAAAGACTGCTGGAATAACGGCCTTCTACTGAGCCTCTCTGAATTATGTAAATAACAGTTTACTATGAAACTGTTCTTGCTTTGATGATTTTTGCATACAGATGCCAAAATCAGATGGGTCCCACACCCCCATTTCTTCTCTCCTGCTTGATAAGCATACAGGATGATACTCAAATAGCCTTTAATCTTCTCGACACTGCTGATGTACTTCTTCCTGCTAAATCCCCATTTTCAACATTCCCCGAGTTTCAGCAGAAACCATTATGTTGACTTTTCCTGGTGGTTACCAACTTGAAATCTACCCAGTGGTCAGGGATAATTCCCCACCTTTGCTGCAGGTATCCTGATGGAACCCCCTTTCCCCATCTGAACACACACATGTACCCACAGACCCAACACGGTTTCTGCTAAAGACGACGGCAACATCTCCATTGAGTTACTTGGAGCAGACCTGGATCTTACTGCCATGGACAGCCTGGAGGGGAGAAGGCGGCACGTCTGGGGAGAGTGCTACGTGCTGATGATACTCAGTCACTTCAGCACCACTGAAATCAGCACGTAGAATGCAATTGCTTTTATCTCACCTAACCGTCTATGAGCAAAAACTAGCCCAAAGTGTATTCATCATGGATTCATCCCCAAATGAACCAGCCCTGTTTCCTCACAGGGGCCAAGGGACCCAAGGAACAGCCAGAGATAGTCACTTGCCTCAGGTGAGATGAGCTTTTTTCCCCATTATCTGCCAAGACCTGAAAATAGTTCACAACCTCAAAATCCAGCTAGAGCCATCACTGTTTCTGGATCACGGGGTTACTGCCGGAGGATCTTTTGCCTTTTGTTACATACGACAGAGCTGTGACCCTTCTTTCCCAAATGAAGCTATAGTTCATGTTGAAGACTACGAAGAAGCTGAAGTACAGGTGGAGGAATCCAGTCCCTGTGCAGGACAGGTCAATACGGTCACAACATTCACCTTCAATTCCAGGCACTATTTTCCCGTACACTTTCGGATGGAGTCCAAATTGCAGGAAAACAGAACCTCAAGAACTTCAGGCTCATCTGACTTCATAACTTCCTTCCAGCAGCGGTGGCCTCCTAAGCCAAACCTGTAATATTGGAAGTAATAAAAGCAAGAGTAACTGCAATAAGTTTATATTACATCAGAACTGCATATCCCTCCCCCCACCCTCCCCAGCCACAACATAATTATTGGGTAAAAACTTCATTGGACTCCAGAGCCTACTCAACAGGGGACAAATGCTAATGGCTGAACAGAAGTTATTTAAATTACATTGTGTTTCTTAGAGCCCTCTCATCTCCTATTTGGTTCTCTGGATAGACTGTGTATAAACACAATGCATATTAGTGTATGTTGTACCATCTACTTACTTTCACACATCACTTTACTTTTGAAGATATCAGCATATTTCAGTATACAATTACAGAATCTGAAAACTCAATTAATGTGCTATTTACATGAGTATTAACTAGTATTAACTAGAACAATGCCTATAAATGCATTAGGAAAAAAAAATCTTCTTACAGATTGCAAATAAACTTTTAAGAACTGACCCAGTGCCAATCCTTTCAGCGCCTGTCTGGATATAGGCAATTATTTTAGTTAATGGTACAGCACAAGGTCCCAGAGTACACACATAAACCCACATTTTCCAAGAGAGATCCAAGCAGGGATTACATAAAAGGTTTTAAAAAAACCCGCAGTCTTGTTCTCATCTGAAGCTATTACCCATTCATATTCTCTATTAATGTAAACAGATAATTTACCCTTAATTTAAGGCCCCTTCACATCAAGCATAATCAGCTTAAGGAAGATATGTGGTCAGCATAAAGAAGATGTAGTTTACATCTTCCATCTGCTTTCATACAAGTTCAGCTCTGCCTCCTGTTGCCTCCAACAAAGGACACTTCTGTCCTGCCTTCCCTCTTCGGCCAACACTTGCCAGGTATTTTCACTCCCTTTTCTGAAGTCCTCACAGAGGCAGTCTGGGTTTGACCACTGAAGCCTCGATGTCCCACCAACACCCTTCTTGCACTCCCTTAGCAAAAGATGGACCTTCTGTAACCTGAGTTTCACTGAAGAAGCCTGTGAGCTCATTTTGACTGCAATAAAATGGAAAGACCGTTGATTAGCAGGAAGGTGTTGTACTTTCCAGGTTAGCACCTGAGGATGACTGGTAGTAATTTGATTGATTGATTGATGGATTGATTTGAATAATTTTTACTGGGAGGCTAAAAATGAACAGCTGCCAGTGTTATGTCGCTTTTTCATAGGGTGACCTTCCATCAGGAATTGTTTACAAACTGCAGTGCTACTTTTAAAAAAGCACAGCAAACACAGCCAAGCTTTGATAACTTGCCTTCTAGAAATAACATAGCTGATACGATCAAAACAAGCAGAGGAGCCACAGAGCAAGGTAACCAGCAATGGAACTGCGTGACGACTCCCCAGCCAAGAGCAGTGATCCAGCTGTGGCCCCTGTAACAACAGCTGATGCGTACCCAGGAACTGCTAGTGGGAATGGAGCTCCGACTCTAAACCTGAGCAAACTCTCCATACTGGAATCACTAAGGAAAAGGTCCCAGCCCATCTGTCTAGGTGTGTGCTTGCTCATCCTTTAAGGCTGGCTAATTACCACTAGTCTCTAAGGCAGGCAGCATTGCTCTGACCTGTTGCTCCTGTGAGCAGAGCAGGGCACGTTACGGTTTTGTGGGGGAGCTGCTGTATACCTCAGCAGAGCCAACACGGAGACCTCCGATTAAACAGTTTAAAACTGTTTCCTTCTGCTAGCCCATTCCCTTGTGTGGGAGCTGGAAGTACCTTGCCTGGAGGCACAGTGTATCCTTACAGGCAGGAATTCAGGACTGCCAAACCCTGCCTCCCTGTCACTGGCTACTTATTCTGAGAAAAGAGGCCTTTTTAACTTTCCTATGACCTCTTGACTTAGACATCGTTATCCTTCACTGTGGGAAGAACATACCTTTCCATCTTTCTTACTGCCTCATTCAACCTCATTGGATTCATTGACACAAACAGGCATAGAAACATAAAATTGCCATAATTGGGTCAGGCCATAGGTCTGAGAGTGGCCAGCAATGGTTGCTTAGAGAAAGAACAGAAGAAGCAGGGCACATACAGAAGGACCCTTCCCTTGGCAAATCGTGTCTGCTACCAGCAGTTTCAAGGCTATCAGAGAGATGGAGTTTGGATCTAGACCATCACTTTATGATGCAAATACCAAAATACCAGCAAATACCAATATGTTGAGGTTTTTGAACGCATAAGCATGCTTTTCATTAAACAACAAAAATATGTACCTGCAATTGTACATGACAGAGATCCTTACGTGTGAGTCATCAGTGTGTTTCGCTGTGCTTCTGTACTTGCAAAGAGATAGATGGACTGGCACTTTTTGGCCGTAATAAGCACATAAAATACATTTATTATCATAATCAACAGGATTTCCTTAATTCTCCTTTAAGCTATTTTCACTGCTCTCTCTCTCCCCGCACCCTGCTCCGTGCACTTTATGAGGGGCCCCTCAATTTTGGTGATCCAATCTTTTCGTTCCTCAGCCCCATTACCGACAGAGGCGTCACACTCTCACTCCATACCTTTGTAACTAGGTTAAGGATCAGCTTGCAGAGGCAAGCTGCAGTCCCGCGGGCTATTCAACACTAAGAGCCTAATCTACACTCTGCTGAAATCATAGTCTTTAAAAGGTTCAGTAGGTTTTGACCAACTTCATTGAGCTTAGAGGCAGAGCCCTCTAAGAGCCATTACTAAATCTGCCCCAGTGCACAGCACGTTACACTCTGTAACTTGCTATTTTTGCAATACAGCGCATTTTTTCTGCAATTTGAAATACAATGCAGTCCTACTGTCTCTCCTGTGTGCTGCTCTGCAAAGGGCATCAAGTATGCCTAGAGGTAAAAGTGGTAGGGTTTTAAAAAAAGGCATGAAATTCAGTATCAAGATTGATATAACTGGGAAAAGCATTGCTTACAAAACAGAAGGTAAAGACTGTATCAGTTGTAGTGTGCAGGGTGGTTTTTCCCTTGATAAGGAGTCTGGGCTGATGCAGGTGAGGACGCCTGGGTGCAGCTGAATGGACAAGCACAGCTTTGCTATGTGCTTCTGCTTTACCAAACAGGCACAAACTTCAGCTTGTGGTCTTGTGGCGTTGTTTTGGTTTGTTGGTTTGGTTTGGGGTTTTTTTTGTTGCTTTGATTTTTCTTTTTCTTTTTTAATGGGACCAAAATAGGACAGTTCATAAGGCAAGCAACAGCCAGGCCTTCTACCTTTTGGTTTTACGAACCTCCCTATATTTATTCCAGCAGGGAGCAAAGACAAGAAGTGTGCAAATCTGGGCCTCTTTGGCTAGCCGGTGCCCGGAGCATGGTTAGGAGCTGCAGGAAGACCTCTCTGCCGGTGTCCGAGTGGCAGCAGCGCCCTGCTGCCTGCTGTCCTTCGCTCATAATGACGGAAAGCTTTGACCCGGCCACATCTCTGCGTCTGGAGGGAAAAGCAAAGCCTTCTCTTAGGGCTATTTTTGCTCCCAGGACCCTTGTGCTGCCCCAGCTCTCGTAGCAGCTGCCCAACGAGCATTTCTGCCTTTCACAGCCTCTTCCCCTGCTTACACAGCCTACAGCTAGCGTTTTGCTTT
>KL278359.1:3225-14720 GCA_000699545.1 Podiceps cristatus | reverse complement strand
TCTATGAGTCTATGAGTCTATGAGTCTATGATTCTATAATCTCAAGGGTGCGTGTCAAGAGGATGCGACTCTTTTCCGTTCCGTGGTGCCCAGTGACAGGACAAGGGGCACAAGCTGGAACACGGGAAGTTCCATATAAACATGAGGAAAAACTTCTTTCCTGTGAGGGTGACAGAGCAGGGGAACAGGCTGCCCAGAGAGGTGTGGGGTCTCTTCTCTGGAGATACTCAAAACCCACCTGGACACGTTCCTGTGCAGCCTGCTCTGGGTGACCCTGTTCTGTCAGGGGGTTGGACTAGATGATCTCCAGAATCATAGAATCATAGAATCATAGAATCATAGAACTGTCAAGGTTGGAAAAGACCCTTAAGATCATTGAGTCCAACCGTTAACCCATCACTGCCAAGTCCATCTATACCATGCCCTCAAGCACCGCATCTATCCGTTCTTTAAACACCTTTAGGGATGAAGATTCAACCACTTCCCTGAAGGGACCTCCCCAGAGGTCCCTTCCAACACCTACCGTTCCAGGATTCTGTGATTTTGTAAACACCTTTGAATGTACACAATCCACATTCTTAAAATACGAAAATTGAGTGTCCTACTACAGGATAATTAAAGCATACCCTGGGTGTAAAGCCCATAGTTTAAGGTATGGCTGAAACCCATTTATTCAGAGGCTGCGGTGTTCCTCTTCTCATAGCAGCAGGGAGGAGAAATTAGCAAGGGTCTATTACTATTGAGCTGATGCAACAAGTTCTGGATATAAATGAGAGGAAATATTGATGAATATTATTTGTCTGATTTTTTAAATGTGTTTCTATACAAGCATCTGGAATAACTACTGCCCAAGTACTTTCCAGTCATTAAGACTGGGACTCTATTATCGTGTGCTTTGAGTGTCCTGTATAATCTGGTCATTTAAATTGCACCTACAACAGAGAAGTCTAGTGAAGTCACTCCAGAAAGTACTTAGTGGAGAGGAGGATGTCTCTGAAGACCTCCAGAGGAAGCCTGTCTGTCTAATTAAATTCAGGGAAACAATTTCCTGGTTGTTTAGATCTAGTCATAGGAGTATATACATTAAAAGATTTAATAAAAATAGCTAGGATGTGCTGAAACTAGAGTTGTTTATATTAAAAAGTCTGAAATTAGTAATACCTAAAGAAAAATGAAAAGTTCAAGGAGAAATTAAAAATTTCAATTTATTTTGCTGGAAAGAAACCAAATTAAATTTTGAACAAAAGCAGCGTTGTTTAGATCTAGTCATAGGAGTATATACATTAAAAGATTTAATAAAAATAGCTAGGATGTGCTGAAACTAGAGTTGTTTATATTAAAAAGTCTGAAATTAGTAATACCTAAAGAAAAATGAAAAGTTCAAGGAGAAATTAAAAATTTCAATTTATTTTGCTGGAAAGAAACCAAATTAAATTTTGAACAAAAGCAGCCTTTTTGCTTTTTCTAATTTTGAACTTTTCCATATAAATATTTGTATAATGTTATTTAGAATTACAGTAATATAATTAATCATAATGAGATTAAAAATTTTAGAATGCTTAGGTTCAGAGGAGTAGAACAGTACTGTGGAAAAGCAGACAGTGCATTACAGCACTTCACCTCTCACCAGAATGAAGCCTACTCCTTCGTCATCAACCTCAAAAAGTAAAACTCATACAGTACAGATAAATGGTTTGGCAAATGGAATCCTCTGTATCAAGCAAAGTATAGTCTTAGTCTCTTTATATTTAACTATGTGCACAAAATTGCCTTCTAAAGCTGTAACATAAATCAATTACCAAACATTATTCTGAGATCTAATTAATATTCCTAATACTTTTACATACTATATAGAAAAAAAAATGCCAGTAGTCATCAAGATACAAATGTAGTTAAATTTAAATTCCTGTGGCTCAGACTAAGTACATTTTGTTGTAACCAGTGTTTCCTCATATATGGAAAGTATAAGGCTTGTTTACGTGCCTGGGTGTGGTCTGTGATCTGTTAACTATTAATTTCCTCGCCCAGACGTGCCTGTGTGCTGAACACTAATGATAGGAAAGTACATTGCCAGCACAAGCTGTGAAGTGAAATGCTTTGTTTATAGGATATGAATGTACACTGTTTATAGGCTTGCTAATGTCTGTAAGCATACATATAAGTGAGCAGACACACAGAGGGTTAGATTTATTTTATTACGTATGATTTATGTCCCAGTGCCTATGTAATGTTAAATATCTGGTTGCTCTCTCCATTTTCTTATTACTCCACAGAGACCTTAATAATTAAATAGAACCTGACTTCCATATGCAGAGACTCTACCTTCTAAAGCCATCTTAAAAATTTATTGCCATTACAGCTGCCAGAGGCTGTAGTTCCTGGGATTTATACCTGCGCACAGGAACATGTTCTTTTTATTCTTTCTCGTTCTGCTATGTATATCATTATATTTTCCAATGTCGGTTTTTGAAATAATGTAACTAACATGCAAAACCAAAGTCATGTGGCTATTATTCATCCTAGGGTGGCTCGGAAATGTGCCTGTTTTTGTGTTTATTTCACTTCTTTGAAAGCACGGGGTTATGCTCAACTCATGGAGCTCCTGCCGGGACGGCCTGGGCAGGATGTCACTTCCACGAGCCATTTGCCAGGTTGCAGGTACGGAGATCGCTCACAGCAACCAGGCAGCATTTGCAGTGTCAGCCAGAGCCTCCATGGAGCTGGTGCCCTCTGCCTTGAGTACAAGAAGAGAGGTTTCTTCCAGAAGTCTCTAGCTTCTTGAGCAAATACAGGCTTACTGAACTCTCCTTCTCTTGAGATCAGTATGAAATTAGAGCATTACTTAAGCCCTTCTCGAGGCCTGTGTTAAGAACCTGAGAAGTGTATGAATATTGATTCTTTGCAGACTGGAAAATTTCATCTCTGGTAAGAAAAGGGAATTTGAAAATTGTGCTAGCAAGCAGGCAGCTGAATAACAGCTTCTTCACAGATGAGGTTCTGTAAAGCAGTGTGTAATCATCCTGCCATTTCTCTCATTTTCACCACTTCAGCCAAGAAATTGGGTTTGTTTTCATCTTTAATTTTTGATTCAGTGTCTAGAGCTCTTCACACAGTGAGGACTTCATGACACCAACTGGCCTGGTAGGAAAATGGCATGTGAAATTCTGTGTCAGTGACTGCAAGTAATGCACAAGGGAGGAAAGAGCCCTCGCTAAATGTTTACACAGCGATGGACCCTGACTTAGCTATTAGTGCTCAGGAAAAAGCTAATATTCAGGCTCAAAGGCAAAAGGAACATTAAGAATTACTGAGAAAAAAAAAACAAAACCAAACTGAGAACAAACCAGAGATAATCTTATAAGTGCTGTAGAAATCAGTGGTGTCCCCACATCTCAAACACTGGCTGCACCTGATATCACCCAGCTGAGTCAAATGTTCCCTTAATCTCACAAGATACAGCAGAAGTAGAGACCAGAAAGATGTGTGTGGAGGGAGGTGAGAGATTATGCTACAAGAACTAGTGGTCGCTCCTGTGATGTTTTCAGGTGGCTTGTGCAGAGGCATCTTCCTGCAGCACAGTTAGACTTGTGGAACTCATTGCTGCGGGACATCATAGACACAGCAAATGGGAATGGGTTCAGAAAGGGATTATATATATTAGCGGAGGACAGCTCTATCAGGAGCTATTAAACATAGTTGTCTGGATGAAGCCTCTGGCTCAGGAAGTCCATAAACATCTGCCTGACAGATTCTGTGAGAATATCAAATGTATACACACCTCAGTCTTGTCTGCCCATTGTTTGCCCAGAGACAAGTTCCTGGATGACAGATATATGATCCAGGCAGTCCTCTCATTTTTAAGGATTTAAATGTGGTTATTTTTCCTCCTTTCTAAATAAACTCTAGGTCAGGGTATCCCACTTAATTCCTTGGCTTTTTACAGTTGGTAGGTGCAGGGCAATGCTTTGCAAGCTATGCACAAGCTTTCTGTGTCTGGAGGCAAATGGCTGCTTAAGTGGTTTTAGCTGTCACTGAGCCAACTCTTTTTCCAGTCACACAATACCAATGTATATTCAAAAATATATGGGGCAGAGAAGAGTCTTCAGAAATGGAGCATTAAAAAATCAGGTGGTGACTGGATGCACTTTATATGTTGAGTTTCTTTGGTGTTTTATTTAAAAGACAGAAGGTATTAGATATACACAACCTCAAAGGAATGCACAGACTGCACAGGGGTTATTAGATAACTCAAGCTCTCCCACTTCCCAATGGAGTGCCAAGGGGGAGAGAGTTGTGTGTAAAAGCTTTAGAGGAAAATAAATGCTTTTTCTTCTAAACCATTCTTTTTCCTGGCGATGAATGTTGTTGCCATAGAAGGAAAACTATATATACACGGATAAGATATAAAAGAGACATCCTTTGTCACTATGTTTCCCCTCACATCCAATAAAGGATGGAGATTCTCCTTCGCTCTCCTTTTGTTGCTGATGCATTCATAGAAATATTTTTGATTGTCTTTTACAGCAGTAGCCAGATTAAGTTCTACTTGAGCTTTGGCCCTTTTAATTTTCTCCCTGCACAACTTTGTGACATCCTTGTAGTCCTCCTAAGTGGCCTGTCCCTTCTTCCAAAGGCGGGGCAGGCCATTTTTTTCCCAAGTTCCAGCCAAATCTCTCTCTTCAGCCAGGCCAGTCTTCCCTGCTGTCTCATCTTTCAGCACATGGGGACAGCCTGCTCCTGTGCCTTTAAGATTTCCTTCTTGAAGAACTTCCAGCCTTCCTGGACTCCTTTGCTCTCCAGGGCTGCCCCCTAAACAGGCCAAAGTCTGCCCTCCAGAAGTCCAAGATGGCAGTTCTGCTGACCCCTCTCCTTCTCCTAGAATCAAAAGCTCTATCATTTCATGATTGCTATGCCCAAGGCGGCCTCCAGCCATCACATCACCCACAAGTCCTCTGTTCACAAAAACAGGTCCAGCAGGCACTTTCCCTAGCTGGCTCCCTCCGAGCCGTGTCAGGAAGTTACCCATCTTTTCACACACTCCAGGAACCTCCTGGACTGGTTCCTCTCTGCTGTATTGAATTTCCAGCAGACATCTGGCAAGTTGAAGTCCCCCATGAGAACAAGGATTGTGAGACTTCTCCCAGCTGCTTATAGAACAGTTTGCCTGCCTCTTCATCCTGGTTGGGTGGTCTTTAACAGACTCCCACCATGATATCTGCCTTGTTGGCCTTCCTCTCGATTCTTACGCATACTCAACCGTATCATCACCATCATCAAGGTCTAGACAATCAAAACATTCCCTTAAATACAGGGCTGCTCCAGCACCTCTCCCTCCTTTCCTCTCCCTTCTGAGGAGTCCATCCATTGCAGCACTCCAGTTGCATGAGTCACCCCACCATGTTTCCATGATTGCAAGTACGTCATAGTTTTCCGGCTTCTCAGTGGCTTCCAGCTACTCCTGTGTGTTGCCCATGCTGTGTGCATTGGTGTAGACACACTTCAATTGGGCTGTTGATCCCACCACCTTTTAGGGGGAGAAGCCCTAATTCCTACGTGACCATTGTCAGGCACTTCCACGGTTTCTAGCACATCAATAACCCCTATATCTTTGCTGCCGCATGGATCTCCATCCCCTACCTACACTGGCAGACCGAAGAACCTCCTAGCACACCGTCCCTCAAACACTGGTGTGCTGTCTCCAGGCTATCTCTGGTGAGCCTGGCTTTATCCCTTCCCCCCTTCAAACCTGGTTTAAAGCTCTTTCAATGAGCCCTGTGAACTCCTGCATTGTTTTCTTCCTTGGATAAATAAGAGGATACTTGGAAATAATTAGGGCAGACATTTCTGTCCTTGTTGGAACTGCAGTATGTTTTCTGCTTTTATAAAAAAACCCATGACTTTTGGTATTCTGAAAAGAAATGTCCCAGTTTCATTTAGGTACGTGCTCCATACCTTGTGCAAACCTAGTCTCCAGGTAGTTAAACCTCTCTTCTCTGACCCTTACCAACCAGACCCTGCATGACAACTCTGTAACATGCTTCCAATTTTCCCTCAGCCCCCCACGCCATGCAGGAGGGCTTTGAGCAGAGTTTGGAGGCAATCCCAACAGCCCCCCTCCACCCCTGCCTGGAGCAGCATTGAGTTGCATTGCAGCATATCGCTTTCACAGAAATGCTACCTTTCTTGCAAGAGCATGCAAGGAAGCGTAACACTGGCATTTCTCAAATGTCAAATAAGGTAACTCATTATCTGGCACGTAATTGTATACTTTAAACATTACTGGAAAAGGAAGAATTGCTGGGGCATGAGAAAGCCCATCTTTTCTGAACTTGCCGCGGAGCTCTGCTCAAGGCAGCAGTACTATGCTGCAATAAAGCGGCTTTATTTAGCTCACTATTAGACAAATGTTTCAGCGAATAGTGCAATTAGAGATCCAAACAATAAAATCAGAGTAAATAATGGTGGGTAGGAGTAGGGAGAGAGAGAAAATAACATTATATTGGCAGACACCTGTGGCACTGGATTTGTGCAGCGACTTTAGTCTCTGTCTCTTCCTTTCACCTCCCTGTTTGCCTGCAGTATCCTGCCCAGATGTGGCAGTCTGGGGTATGGCCCTGCTTTATGTTGTAGCTGTCCAGAGGTGGACATGGGCTCCTGATCCTTGGAGGACATGTCAGGGAGATGCAGAGTTGCTGCTCCAAGTGACTTGAGCTGCTGCAGAGGAGAGCTGGTCCCAGCAGGACAGGCGATGTGGAGAGGTCCTTCCCATGGATGGACCTCCACTTGTGCTCCTCCTTGACTGCAATCCCATGTCTCTTTCCTCCCCGACCCCTCCAACCACCTTGGGGTCCCGGCCCTCGCCTGTGTTTCTGGTGAGCTCCTCACTGCTGGGAAAATGCCCTCTGGGAGAGAGTGACTCACGGCAGATCAAGGTAATTCAAAGCATCGCTACTCTATGCTGCTTTTTTGTCCAAAGATACATAGCAAGAAAAGAGGTTAAATGTCTAAAAGGCTGCCCATTTAAGTCTTCATTAATGTATATAGTTTTTCCCATGAAACATGGATGTATCCAGGTGCCTCAGACTGACCCCACAAACTCAAGATCTCTCAGGCTTGGCTGTGAGAGCAGCTCCTTGGCAACTTAATTAAAAACCAAAACCTTTTTCTGTAAAGGAAGCTTGTGATCTTCTGCCTTAGGAAAACGAGTTGTTTAATTATAGCTGGCAGCTGAAAATAGCATCTTTCTAACCAATGGTCGGGTTGCTGTTCCCTGCCTCAGTGTGACTTATTCAGTGATGTCTTATACCTGTTTGTTTTTTTCCACTTCTATTTCTGACCAGGTCTTTGAGCCAGCCATGTGGTAGGATGACATATAAAGTAGGCAAACCATACAGTGTATAGGTCTTCTCTGTATTTCACTCGTACATAGAAACACAAGACCATTTTTTTTTCTTCATATTTCAGCAAATGGTTTCTATTCAAGGCATATGTGAAGGCAAGAGGTTTGCTCCAAGATGTTAGGCCAGATGTACCAATCCCTGCACAGCTGTGCAAGTGGAGAAATGGTGGAAATGCTTCTCCTCCATCCCTGTGTGAGAACTGAGTAAAATCCCTCTGGCAGTGCTCGTAGCCTGCCGGGCCCACTCCTGGCCGCCCTTTCCCTTACGCCGAGGTCCTTGTGGGAGCTGTGGTGGCCAAGGCGGGACCAATAGCAAACACTCTGTCCTGGTTTCAGCCAGGATGGAGCTAGTTTTTGTCTGCAGCAGCTCCTGTGTTTTGGAGTTGGTATGTGAAACAAGGTGACAGCACGCTGCTGGTGTTCGCTGCTGCTGAACGACCAAGGACATCTTGCAGTTTCCCAAGTTTTGCTAACAAGCAAGTTCAGACACTTGGGAGGGTACAGCAAAACTGGCGAAAGAGAGTGTTCCATGCCATAGACAGCATGGCCAGTGCAAGTGAGGGTCAGCCATTGCCCCTCAGCCCCTTTTTTGCATTGCCCTTTTTGCATGCCCTTTTTGCCCTTGTCTTTTGCCTTGTTACCCTTGCCCTTCGGGTTCGGGTTCCTTGTTCGGTTCGTTTTCTGTTCATGTTCCTTTCTTGTTATCTTATTCTTGTTTTATTTCATTCAGGCCTGTGTGTTTGTCTGTCTGTTCCCTCACGCTCTCTGGGAGAGCTGCGGGGGAATATCCCTGCTCCCTGACTGCTGCTCGGGACGAGCTGTATCGGTCCTCGGGTGGTGAGAAATTGTGCATTGTTCATTTTATATGTTCTGTTATCCTTTTGCTTTATTATTATTATTAGTAGTAGTATTAATAATATATTTTTATCTTTTCCTTTGCTGGCTCTGTAGAGTGTTTTTATCTCAACCTGTGAGCTCGCTCTCTCTCCATTTCTCCTCCTCACCCCACCGGGGAGAGGAGGGGTGAGCGAGCGGCTGCGTGGTCTGGTTACCGTTTGGGGTTAAACCACGACACACTCCTTTGAGAGCTGGTAGTGATGGTTTCTGTGAAGGGCTTTACAGCATATTACAGAGTTTTATCAGATTGTTCCATGAATAGGATGTCTCCAAAAAGCACAGAAGTACATTAGGTGTGTCCTGAGCGATTTAGGAATACATGTCCCTCTAGTCACTTGGATCAAACATCTCTTTCCCAAGGCACATAGGAAAGTGGCTTTCCCATCTTGTGAGGCAATATGGTATTCTGGCCATGGTGACCCTCAGGGACAGCACCTGCACTTTCAAAGAATATGGGAGAAGGGATGAACCAGCCCAACCTCCTCCCTAGTTAATTCAGAGAAGAGAATGCTCCAGGCAGACCTTATTGCAGCCTTCCAGTACTTAAAGGGGGGCTATAGGAAAAATGGGGACAGACTTTTTAGCAGGACCTGCTGTGATAGGACAAGGGGTAATAGTTTTAAACTATAAGAGGGTAGATTTAGGCTAGATAGACATAAGGAAGAAATTTTTTACACTAAGGGTGGGGAAGCACTGGTACAGGCTGCCCAGAGAAGTGGTAGAAGCCCCATCCCTGGAAACATTCAAGGCCAGGCTGGATGGGGCTCTGAGCAACCTGATCTAGTTGGAGATGTCCCTGCTCATGGCAGGGGAGTTGGACTAGATGGCCTTCAAAGGTCTCTTCCAACCCAAACTATGCCATGATTCTATGATTTTATGAATTCTTGCTGTGTGGCACTTTACACAGCTGTCAGCACTCGGTGTGCTGGCAGCTGTGAGAATCACATAAGTTGTACAGTCTGCCTGGTTATCAGCATAGACCGTACAATTTACTCTGACCCTGCAAGTGTTTTATTTTACATACTAGTAGGTTTTAGCACCCTTAGTTAAGCTCATCTGCAGTGAGCTCTTGTAGTGCTTCAGGAACAAATACCTTTAGTGGTAGCTTCTTGCTGGACAGCCAAGGTGCCTGCAGCAGCGGACAGGAGAAGGAATTTAAAGCTGCTGTGATTGAGCTGCTGAGATACTGGAGGTTTCAGACCAGCAGAAAGACATTACAAGGCATAGACAATAAAATGATTTTAATGACTCAGTCCAGACATTGCTGGTTTTCAGCTTTCCTAGGGATTTGTGC
Organism: Podiceps cristatus; assembly: GCA_000699545.1. Lineage (NCBI taxonomy): Eukaryota > Metazoa > Chordata > Aves > Podicipediformes > Podicipedidae > Podiceps > Podiceps cristatus. Next base: position 5,130 of record KL278359.1, on the reverse strand, counting down.
AATATAGTTGCTTAGCTGCATTAAAAAAAAAAAAAACTGCATTAGAAAAAAAAAAAAAAAACAACAACAAAACAAAACCAAAACCTATTATGGGAAGTGGTAAACACTTTCAAATAAAATTGATGTCAAGAAAACTGTGTTTTAAGAGCTGGTCCAGTCTAAGTGAAGTGAAACACGAAACATTTGTATGTGGTATTTGCTTTGTTTTGCATCATGTTTTGCCGTCCCCTTTTCTGCATTACCATTCCTCTCAGAATACCTGCCAAAGCATTCACCGCACGTTTCACACTGTACACATTCTTGTTTCTCTGAGTTATAGAAAATGAATATATAAGTAAGTTATTTGTTTTAACCACTCTCATCAGTCTGCTTTTCTTTGATTAAACTGACCTGCTTGATTTTGATTTAGCATAGAAATTCTAAGGGAAGATTTTATTTAATAGGCTGGGATCTTTGTCCTCAGTTTCCACAGCAAAGCAAAGTTATTAAGATACTAAATTAAATATGGTACTCTTTTGCAAAATATTTTCTATATGTGGCTGCATGTGAAAGCACTCCTGGAAATCAGAAGGTTATGTCACAAATCCTGATTTAGGATCCTGCTGGCTACACCAATTTGTTGTGAATCCTAATTTAGGATCCTGCTGACTAGCAGAGAACATTTAGATTCAAAACTTTTACAGGCTTTGCCTCCCAGGCTGCCACTTCCATGCCCGCCAACAAGCCCCTCACTCACACCCCAGGGAAATGGGTTTGAATATTCAGACCAATAAGCACAGCTTTCCTAAGGACAGAGACAGAAAACTGAACCTGTCTGGATCTGAAGCATTGGCAAATCTAAACAAAACCACATCCATCATTATCTGACAATAAAGAAGCAGAGTTACGAGTCAAGCCCCATGTAAGCCATGGTTAAAATCAGCTGGCTTTAACACCACCTGCATGGACAAAACCTGAAACTTCATTTGGCATCTAATCAAATTAAGCATACTTTTTTTTTTTTTTTTTTTTTTTTTTTTTTTTTTTTTTTTTTTTTTTTTTGTTTCTTGGGGTGGTGGGTGTCTAATTTAGCATAAAGTGAAGGAGAAGTGAGCTACTCAAAAAAAAAAAAAATTCCATTGGTCCATCTGGTAATAGTAATGGCAAAGCTGACTCATGAAGTTAGAGACAAGAAACTCAAATCACAAATGTGATTGCCCTTTATTGCATAGTCTGAGTAAGAGCCTTTTCCTGCTGTTTAGTCCCAATGTCTACAATCACTTTTTAAATATGGATAATTGCATGAGGCAGATTCTCCCCCACCTGACTGATAGTCTAGACTTAATTCATCGGGAATACAGAGATGAATGAGATGATGCATTCAAGCTGCTGCAGTTTAGAGAGATGTCTCCTTTACTTGTAAATGAGGATGCCTGGTTTGGGGGAGATTGTTCTGAGATAATACAAATGCAGTTGTGACACTGATTAGGTATTTTGTTGAGAGTTTGCCTGTAACTATTCAATTATTATACACAAATATTCTAAAAGCTGGAGCTGAACAGAGAAGTATGTCTGCCCTGAAGGTTTTTAACTATCCTGCAAGTTCATGGAAGGATGGATAATGTTATCCCTGTAGCAAGGATGTCATGGTTACGATACTTATTTTAGCAAGAATATAATTTTCCTGCAGACTAACAGACCTTTCAGTCTGCCACAGCCTCAAATTCATTTTCCTTATCTCAGCTCCTCTGTCACAGCCATCACTGTGGTGCTTTGGTACTATACAGAGTATATTATGCATTAACCAATAACTGTTATAAATGTATCAAAAGACTAAACCAAGAAAAATCAACAGTATGCCTCCATTAAATTTTCCGTATTTTAAAATTTCCTTGAGAATGTACAATAATATTTAACTTCTCCTCT
>KL278357.1:11397-22939 GCA_000699545.1 Podiceps cristatus | reverse complement strand
AGTTACCATTTGGGGTTAAACCACAACAACCTGGATTTCACGTATTTATAATGTGACTTAATCTATTTTATTTTGTTCTTTATTTCTTTCCTAATATTCTCGTTATTCTTGTGAATGCAGCACGTAAAACTGCCATTTGCAAAACCCCGTCTGTCTCCAATGGCAGTCATTAGCTCAGTTTCCATCGCTGTATGTGTGGAGCTGGTTTTGCCCGTGTCACTTCATATTTATCAGCTTCATACTCGATCTGCTGTTTTCTTACCCAGTCATCACTTTCTCCTGCTGCTCCCTGCAGCCAGCTTCTTTCCTCCCTTCAGATTTCTCCTAGACCTCGTTGAACGTTAAGCTGGCGAGACTGAGCGCGGTGTAAGTTTTGCCATTTGCTGTAGCTCTGTGGGCAGGTAGTGAGCCCTTCCCTGTGGGACACAGGACCCAGAGCTGTTCTCTGGAGGAAGAGCTCTCTTGGAAATCCTCCAGGATGGCTCAGAGGTCAGGCTGCTCAGATCTTACTCTGCGGATTATTGCCAATAGTGGCTTTTACAGCTATTTTGTGCTCCCCGCTTTTATTTATTTCTTCCACGTAGCCGGAAAAGCAAACTCGGTCACCTGGACTTCAAAAAATTGCTTAATGGAAGCCATACACATCTTTCAGCAAATGAGTAGTTCTGTATTTCAGGCGTACAAATGTGCTGTTCACAGTTCCAGATAATTTTTTTCTTTTAAGTCTGTGTTTCACCTTGGAGTTGTAGCTTCGGTCAGGGTGACACCGTGCAGCATTAGCTTTGCTTCATTCCTGACAGACATACACCTTGTATTTTCAGGGGGAGCAAGGGAAGGGTTGTTTCTGTCTGAGATTGCATTTGAATCAAAATTCTCGGTTTCTCAGGATAAAGATCACTCAAACAGAGGTTACAACTACCCTGTGTATATGAATATTTGAACTCACCTAACAGGCTACATGGCCATATACTGCTTTAGGGCATATTAACGTTTATTTTTTTCTGCATGGAAGGTCAGTTCCCCATATAGCAATCTACATATCTGTAGAGCTGGTTTAGTGATCTGTAGTAGCTCAGTGTCTTTTTCTAGGTATATATGACTTTTTCAGGACCTTATTTTGGGGGGATGAATTTTCTTAGCATTGTATTATTTCACAGTATTTATGGGGTTAATCAAACAAATTTGTGGATAACAAAACTAGGTCACATGGGCAAGACTAATTAAACCTGTATATCAGCAGATAAAACCAGGGAAGGGAACAGGCTGTGAATGGGAGAAACACATGACAAAAGGCAGTGTGACCCGTATTTGAAAGTTAGGGAAAAATGTATGTGCTTTCTTTAATAGTATTTACACTTTCTATATTCTAGACAGATCCAAGTTTGTAAAAATTGAAGACCCTGAATTATATTCATACTCCAAGTAGGGGTACATTGCTGAACAAATCCCCTGTGGAAATAATAGCTGTCAGTCTGTGCAGTAGATCCTTACCAGAAAATTCAAACAAATACACAAATTGATGCCTGGGATAACTCCGTTTACTGCAATATGTTACACGAGCAAGGATTCATCCATGGCTCAGATGCTTTTTTCGTATTAATAAATGAAGTTCCACTAATGTGCTAAATATCTCTGTGGTGATTCAGAGAAGGGATGATATTTTTTACTTCTACATAAAACGCAAGTCAGCAGACCTTAAATTCAAGATTTTGATAATAAATGGGCCATGTCATCATATGTGGTATAGACAACCATGTCTGTCTAGGCACGTAACTAGCAAAAAGCCAAAGGAGGCTCGTGGGGATCGCACTGTCCCCGTGAAGGAGGTGCGACCGTGCAATGGGCAGACGGAGGGTGCAAAGCTGCCTGCCCGAGCTCTGCACCAGTGCACCAGCCTTACTGCGGGGAGCAAAACCAGTGTGGCGCTGATGCACCAGTCCAAAGCTCATGTCTTAGTATCAGTGATGGTATGCAAACACGGGTAACACTATCGCTGAGATGTTGTGTTTTATGAGGGGGAGTCAGCATGGCGCAGCTGTGTCTCACGGGTGCTCGACTGGAGACAGCTGGAGTCAAGTGTCCTTTACATAAAATATCTGAGGCTGCCTTCTTAGGGGTTTCTCTTCCTGCTGTAATTCTTTTGTCATGAAAATGTCAGTGTATTTTCAGCGAAAGTAAATAAGCGTTGCATAATTTGGTTGACTGGCATGGGTTTTATTCGTCTAACTTGAGATCTCCGCTGAGATTTGTGCACATCTGTCAATTTTATTCTCCTCTCTCCCATCCCTTTATCAGAAAAGATGTGTTTTCCTGGGAACAGTGGCTTCCCTGGGGATGGTGGGTTGTTAATGAGACTCAAAAGTGATACCTGGTTGTTTTGAAATCAGATTGTGATCTTAATGCATTGCTTGCATGTGGCTATCCAAGATGTGCAAAGACTCATGGATTTGTAAGTTGTGGAAAGCTTTTGCATTCTTTCATTTGCTTTGCATCCGGTTTCATTGAACCTTGTTTATTTTCTGTCTGTATTCATAAGGGAAAGAAGAGAATCCTATCCTAGAGGAAAACAGTTCATTTGAAAGACAACGTATGGTCGGTACAGATGCCCAAGATCTGCTTCTGCTCTACATATCTGCTGTGCTAACGCACAGAAACGTGTTGTTATATAAATGAGTCTAATCTTGTTGAATACTTTCCAACATATATGGAGATAATCCCATTTAGGCAGCTCAAAAATTTACAGGACAGTTTTGTTACTTGCTACACCTATTTATGCTGTTAAGTCTCATCCATTGTAACTGTGCTCATAGCACCTTACGAGGCTCATGTTTTCTTGTGGTTTTATTTCCTTATCTGATTCCCTTCCAGCTCACCACTTTTCACCACTAAATCCGAGGCTGGGTTAGGAGGCTGCATCCCAAATCATGCTGAATCGAGTGATCGTGTTTGGGGAGGCAAACTCTCTCCAGGAGTCTGCCTGAAATCTGCTCCAGGGAAAGGCTCGCACGCTACTCGTTTAAAGGGCATCTTTCCCTGTACCGTGTTAATGGAATGAGAAAAATGAATCCCTGGTGGTCTGGGATAAGCTGAACAACTTGTGTTTTGACAAGTAACATATATAATCCTTTAGTTGTATGTGGTTTTCATTTTTTCTTGTTTGTTTTGCTTGTAATTTTCTCCACGAAGAGACGGTGCACCATCAGGTTAATTAGGCCTGATAAATTTCTTGAGATCATGCTGCAGCATCTCTTAACCTTTGTAGCTCGTTATAAGCATAATGATTTACTTGCTAAACCTTAACAAAATTTTAAATGAGCACAAATGTTATCTTTATTATTGACATGGTTGTCATACTATTTTTAGTAAGAACAGTTTAATCTTCCATGACAGGTTGATCAAATTATTGCATTTTATCTTGCATTTCTATTTCCTTTAAATACTGCCAGTATAATATAAACAAGTTTATTTTTTCTGATAATGGCAAATGTTTTTCTTAACCATTTTTTTAACCCAGCCCCACCCAAATACTAACAATCCCGTCTTCTCTTTCACCAATCTAATTGTGTTGCCAGTAAACAGAAGCGAGTGGGAATGGATTGACCTGTATGTTCCTACCACTGCAACTGAAGTTGCAGGCAAGACCTGTCCGTTGAATAATTTACTTTTGAACAGGTTGATTCTCCTTGCACAACTCCAGTTTCTCTCCCTTTTATTGCTCTGTCTTTCAATTCTCTTCGTGTACTCAGCCAGGAAAGTAAGTAAATTCCTGTCTTTAAGAGCATGATAAAGCAAGAGAGGCTGCAGCTGCCCTCAGTGATCTGTGATTTATAACTGGGGGGAGTGATCTCCCTCCTGTTGTCAAAACGGTAACAAGTGTTTCCACAACGCAGCAATGATTGTTTAGGTGGTACGTGTAAATAAAATGGAGCCACCTGGGCTGCTGAGAGCACGGCAAATGCAGTACTCTGCTAGTCTGAGGAGATTAAGGCTGTTTCTTCCTTTTAGGGAATCATAATCTGTGGATTTCTTTCACTTCTTGAAAATAATTTTCTCTTCTTGTTCAACTGCTGGTAACATTTACAACTCTTTGAATGTGCTGAAGTCTGAAAAATGAGCAGCCTGCTTTTGTACGGTGAATTCAGTTGATGGGTTTTCTTTCGAGTTTAGACTCAAAATCCTGTTACAGCTACAGGTAGAAAATGTGAATTTCTGTGAATCTAAGTTTCAAAGCTGTCCACCTTCTCATAGAACAAAAGAGTAGAAATTTTGCAGTGCAGAATTTAGGATTGATTTCATTGAGTTGGACAGATCTGATGAGTTACATGAAAAGTTACATCCAAGGTGAGCACCTTCTGGCTTTTCGAAAAGCTTTTATTATTTATTAGTTAGCATAGATTTTGCAGTATTCAGGAAATGAAATAATTATGAGCCATGAACTGCGTATGACACATTTTTCTTTCATCACTGATTGCTTATAATTTGCAGTAATACTTATTACTTTAATTATATTGCCGTTTTATGTTTAGATAAGCATAGGAAGGAGGTATTTTTCTTTCCATAACTGACTGGTTTTTTTAACCTACTACGAACAGGCAACAAAAATGCAGGATCTGATTCTAGTCTTTGTTTCATTATCATAAACTGAGAATTTAAACTGTTTGGGGTTATATTATTCTTTATATGTTGTGGCTTTCCCAGTAATATGAATCTCCGTAATGTTACATTTTGGAGTGAAAATGTTTCATTTTATAAATATTGAACACAGGCGTTGAATAGGTTTTGCATAGACTATTAGCAAGACATCCAGATATTTTGGGGGGATGGAAAAGGATTGTTGGCAGTGTACATTTTATTCTTGAGCTTGACTTTAATGCTCAGTTTGAGTATTGCATATACTGCAGTTGCTTCGGTGGCTACAAACCATCCCTTAATGAAGAGCCAGGCAAAAAAATTGCTTCCTGTGATCTCTTCCAATTTGAATTCTCCTTAGCTGATGACACGCTCAGAGGTCTCAAGAATCCTCATCATGTAATTTAAACCATGCTCTGTTTCAGGTGATTGTCAGTCTAACTGTTTGGGAGACAACTACTATTTAAATATCTTGTAAGCTACTCCGGTCGTGACTCTTCAGTGTTTTCCTTCAAGGGACCTTTTTAATTCAGGTTACTACACTAAGTAGTGTGTTGGGGAAGCCAGCAGCCATGAGCTGGAATTCCATGAGAGGAATTAAATGTTGGGGGTTTTGCTGCTTGTGTGAACTTGCTGCCATAAGTAGTGAATAATCTGAAGCTGCAAAGCATCTGGCGTTTTCGAAGACCATTCTCTGCTACCACACAGTATACAGGCATTTAAGCTGTTATGTTTAGACTGCTGAGGAAAAAAAGATTAGAGTAGTCAAGCATAGCAAAAAACCAAGAGTTGCAAATATATGCATTCATTTCAGTAAGTGTTCAAGCAGCTGTAGACTTCATATTTAGTTCTAAAAAGGTCCACGTGGAGTTCTTTCTGTTCTGAATTTTAAATATATGCCCCAATATGGTCTCCCCTGATAAATAAAATAACTATTTTTCCACTTTCTCAAACTGTTTTCCTGATGCTGTTCACATTTCAACCTTGTGAACAGACTTTCTTTGTTTGGTCTGACTTTATGTAATGGCAGAATTAGATAGTAGTAGTCTCTTAAAATCTCAGATAGCTCTTCTCTTATTAAATTCATTTTTTCAATTTGTTCTTTGTGGAGCTGTAATCAAATGATTTTTGCTTATTGAGTCTCCCTCAAGCAGCATTTGAATCCATCATGTGCAGAGGTGCCAGAGACGCAAGCCTTGGCCTTAGTACTTACCTCAGTATTTGAGCTCTCAATTCAACACGGAGAAAAACGTGCAGAACTCAGTGTGCATTGGGGTCTGTTGGTATTAAAGACGTCTGGGAGTCCCTGAGTATTACAGAACTAATGGACTGCCTGGAGCCTTACAGTGCAAAGTGCCTTTAGCTCCCTATAAATAATATGAGTGTGCTGTTAATGCAGCAGTTAGTACTTTCACGTAGCGTTAAGCAGACTGCTTTAGCTGTTTTTTACTAAACTGGATCGTGTAACGTATGGTATTTGTGTTCTGTAGACATCACGTGTAAATTATCTTTGATTTCAGAAGCTGCTAGTAATATAAGTTTCTGTGCAAATAAGAGGTTGATGACATATTTTTGTGTACATACAAATAGAGAAGGAAACCTTAGGATCCTATGATAGCATTAAGATTGTAAGGGCTGTTTGTGTTCAGAAAAGTTAGGGATAAATTAATGAAATGTGGTGTTTTAAATGGTATTGATTAAAACGTGCTAATCCTCTAGTCAAACGCTCCCAGATGCTTCGTTTTTGGAGTGTTTCACTGAATCCATTTTCTGTGCCTTCCTCATAAATTTCCAGAGATGGAGATTTCTCTATGGCTGTGCAGACATCTGTGCAGATAAGCTGGCTGGTCAGCCGGGAGCCCGTTCAGAACCAGAAACTGAGGCCGCTCTGGCATAGAATTGGTGTAAGGAAGTTATGCAGAAATATTCACTTGAGTTTGCCAATATGGTTGTGCAATTTTTGTTGACTTGTGTTTGTGTGAGTCAGAACACGGGCAGAATAAATTCATGTTTGTCTGCCGAGGAGCTTATAGACATGGCTTATCTACTCAGTAGCTGAATTTACTTGAGCTTTGCTCTTATTAGTTAATAATTTTACTTTCCTAGCTAGGTGTGCACCTAAGCATAGCGAAATGCCCACAAACACGGTTATCTTCCTGTACAGATGATTTATTAAGCATCCATACTGCCACCAAAAAAAAAAGGAATGCGAAAGTTTTGGCGTTTTCATTCAACTTATTACAGTTCATACAAATCTTACAACATTTCTGATTTTGAAACTTGCCAAATCTGGGGGAAGATGTGACCTGTGTCCTTTTGGGGACCGTTTATTCTGCAGCACGTTGGTGCAGCGAAGGCTTTCCTCCAGCAGCGGAGGCAGCGGCAGCTCCCCGTGTTTGGGAGGCAGCGTCCCGGCTAATGCGCCGGGGGAAGGGGCAGCGCTGAGGAGGGAGAACTATAAATACTGCATGGCTGCAGCTATGCCGCTCCCCCAACCAAGTTACTGTTGCTACGTTGCACACTGCAAAAATGTCAGATCTCTTCACAGCACTGAACCGCGTGGAAAAAACTAACCGTACCTTTTGTCGCTCCTCTGGCCTGGAGTTACAGTTTGGCTTTTTTTAGGTTGATTTGCTAAGGAAAATAGCTTATGCGACCATGCTGTCAGTCTTGTCTCCCCTCCTTATCCCTCTCCTTCTGCTTTTCAATGGCTTTTGAATTTATTGCTCAACTTCAGCTCATTTTTTTAACCTACTGAAGGTTTAATGTTCCTACAAACATGTTAAAAACGGGTGATTAGGTTATAGGAGAGACCCACACTAGGGCTGCCATGGAGGGAAAGGCATGTTGGCTGTCGTGTTTGGTGCGTCGCCTGTGCATGGCCGCGCTTTCTTGCCCAGCCCCACGTGAAAGCAACGCCTGGGAGAGAAACCTGTTGCGGTAGGAAGTGCTAGAGATGTGCGAGTAACTTGGGATTTCACAGCACAGAGATTTATCTAGGGATGCGTTGGAGACTCTGAGGGGACAAGGAGCTTTTGCTCCTCTGATCCTGTGATTAAAGAGAGGAAAAACCAGGATCTGGGGGGGACTCAGTAATTTTTCTCTGCATATGGGTGTTGAGGATCCTTTTGCAGGAACAGAAGATAGGACAGTTGCTCACTTGTCCAACGATGATGTCTTTCTCCACTGCGTGACCTTGCCCAGCCTCATTAAGAAGCCAGTATTGGCACCATTTAATTTGTTTTCTATGAATTTGCAGTATAGAAATACTCTCATTAAGGAGCTTTTCCTAGCTCTTGGCAAACTGCTGTTTTTCATGTTACTTTGCTTATCCTTAGGGTTAGCTCTGGAGAGTACTGTGAAAAATAAGTTAACATCCAAAATACCAAATGGAGTCACACCGCTGGGTAATTTTTGTAAATAGAAGAATTTGGCCTCCAAACAGAACAAACTCCTGGCGTTCTCTTCTCTTCCACAATGAAGTGTGAAAATTCCCTGCAATGGATTTCTGTAGCCTTTATTTTTGTGGGGTATTTAGTAGCTGAATGCTTAACATTTATGTTGCTTTTATTTGTGTTGTTTAACAAAGTCCCAAAATATTTGCTTAAGGTTCAAGCTATTGCTGCGGGTGTACCTTTAGTAAATCTTAGCAATATCTCTCCAAAACTGAGCAAGTTATAAATCTTTCCTAAACCCAAGAAAGCGCATTTTTGGAATATGTTGAGCAGATGTGTGGGCATTTGAGAGCAATTTTGAAAAGTTTAATCTGTGATGGATATTTCCAGTCCCAGGTAATTCTCCCTCCTCTGTCTCTGGATCCATTTAGAAACTGAAAGCGGGTGCACGTAAAAGAGGTGGTTCAAAACTGGAAGCAGTTTATCCCGTTTCTCAGAGATTAAGAAACCTGTTAGGTTAGTCAGTTGATTTTGCTTTGCTTTTAATCTGCTGACTTCTTTCCTTGTATGGATTCTGGGTTTTGCCTTGTGAGAAACAGCGGGCGATCTTTCCTTACCTACCTTTCCTGTGACGTTCACGATTGCGGAGATCAAATTTGTATCTCCTGCTTTAAAAATGCAAATGTTTAATCTCAAATGCAGCTTACTTCTACGTGGTACAAAATACAGTAGTTCAGTGTGGGAAATGTCATTAAATAACTTTTTTTGTTGTTGCTGTAAGATAGTCGTGTGGAATTATGCAGGTGCTGTAGACAGATTTGTTAAGTATTTTCCTCCTAGTGAAAACTTTTTGGGTAGGTTTATTTTTAGTAAAATATGTCAAAGTCTATCTTTATTTAAAATAAAGATATAATAAAGACCATTTATACCTGTAAAAGGAAGAAATATGTGATAGGCAAGACTTTCTTCAGCATGAACTTCTGCCCATCAATGAATGAAATAAAATGTGAACCTGGTCATAGTTAGCTACAGACCTTCCCTTACTGTGCCGAGAGCTGGACTGTGATGCTCATCACACGTCTGCTGATTTGGGGAGTCCCGTTGGGGCGCTGGGAACAGCAGACCCTAACTTCTGGATCTCAGGTGGACTTGGGGATAAACCAAATATCTTGCTGTCAGAATTTGGGTTGTTCAGCAAATGCACGTGCCCATGACGCTCAGTGCTTTGGGAAGACTTAAATCAAGGAAGATGTCTCTGGGAAACAGCAGAGCAGCATCTTTCACCTTCTGTCAGATCTAGCCTGAAATAATGTCTTCCTTGAAAACCTAAAGAACCTATTTTTGCCTTAGTACTGACTTTGTGCTGCCAGAAGCACTCTGAAGTGAGTGAAGTTAAATCAGGCTCTGCCCTTGCAAAGCTATGTGCAATATTTATGATACAGCATGATGAATATGTTGGAAATTTGGAATGTGATAAACTTCCCCTCTCTCTTGTAGACTAACATCTCAAAATCCTGTTTGTGCTGTGAGCCTTTCTGCTTTATAGATTTTAAATAGGGTGGCCATTAGGTCACTGAATTTCTTTCTCCACATGTCAATCTTCTTTATGTCTTTCTGTATTTTTTACAGGAATCTGAGATGAGAGCAAGCTAGATTCTGATGATCATCTTGACACCATTGCTTTCTTCTGGGTATTGACAAGTAAGTGTGTCCAACTAATTTTATAGAGAAACGATTTAAGTTACTCATGTCAGGTGGGCAAACCTACAGTTACAGCCCAGGACTTCAACTGGGTGTCCTGCTGGGTTCTGCTAAGGTGTATTTCAATAAACAAGTGGTAAAAAAAATCTTGAAAAACCTGCTTGATCCTCAACAAGGAAGATGATCGGCATCATGTTATACAGTGTTGGGTGGATGACAAGAATGATCTCAGAGCAGAGGAGTTTGCAGCTTAACTGTAGCCTGTAGTAAAGACGTTAGGTAGATCTTGTTACCTTTTATCTCCCGGCGTTAACAGCTCTCTTCCTCCTCCTACTGCATATAATTTAAGTCTGAACTAGGAGGTAAACTAAGGTTCTAATACTTCCTGTAATAGAGATGTTAAAAACACTGTTGTTTTTTTTTTTTTCTTCTGGGAGCAATTTTATTAGTGAGTTCACCATAAATTTGCAACATTTCTGGGCTTTGGTACCATTATGCCCTTGTCATATAGTTAGGTGAGAACTGATGGACTAGTGAGTCAGTGTGATACACCACAAACATTTTCCTTGGTGTTTATTTTTTTTTTTTTTTTTACCTTATCTGTATGCTGCCTTTTCAGCATTTTCTGTCCAAAAGGCTTCTAGTCTCTACATATTTCTCCTTCCCCCCACTTTTTTTTTAAATCTTTTCTGTGATTCTTTTAAAACACAATTTGAAAAGTTTTGGTAGTACTCTGGAGACAGCTTATAACTTTTTATGCAAACCAATTTTTTAAACTAGAATTATTTTATTGGCTTCCAGTCCAATCATTACAAAATAAATAGCAAATTTAAACTCAGAAATCAGAAAGCTAGAACAAAAAGGACAGTGATTTAAAATTAGTTTTCCTTTGGTAAAGCTTGATACTTCTGTATGATCTGAAAACTAAAACCCTCATTTTCTCCATGATAAGAGAAACGGAAGGTGCCTTTTCTTGCCTTGCTGCTGCAGGTGTCTGTTAATGCACATTGTGAACACGGATCAAAGCTAAGATGGTGAGTCCTAACAGTATTTTTGGATGAGCACTGGAAGGAGAGTGAAAATACAAAAATTATGTAAAGATGTGAAAGGGATTGCCATAAAGTGTGTGGTGACACGAAGTAGTACAATTTGGAGCAGTAGTCTGTAGAAATGGAAAAAGGAAAGAAAGATGTGTACCTGAAAGGCCAGTACAACCAAAATTTCTAGCTTGTCGGGCATTTAATAATTGACTGTTTGCATCTGGGGTAGTGCCACTGTCAAAGATAAATAGAAGAGAAAGGTAATGGTACAGAAACAGTTGCACAAATTTGGATTTTAAGTATTTGGCAGTGTGTTGAGTTGGTGTGAATAATGATGCTTTATTGGCTGAAATGTGTAAATGAGTTTGCAGCTGTGGTTAGGAGTTTTTCAAGAGTCAAGCTGGTCTTTACGGCATGACCAAAAAAATCCATCAGAGCCCACGCTGTTACTTCCTGATTAGGGATGTATGTATTTGAATTGGATACAGAATTGAGAAGGTGGGGTTTGTGAAAGGAAATACGTGAAATAATTCTAAGAATAGGAAAATGAACTTAAGTCACTCAAGTTTTAGCTCAGTGCTATTAAACTCTTTGTGGGAAACAGAAAGACCTCATCAGTGTGTGGCTGAACTACCTTTCGAATAGGTCCGAAGCGTAAGGAACAACAGTTACTCACAACTAGCTTTGATAATGTCTAAACACTGAAATATAGTTTAAAATATAGATGTGATTAAGGCCTTTGCTTACCTTTTCAGTTGTCTTTTTTTTTTTAAATGT
>KL278357.1:0-11366 GCA_000699545.1 Podiceps cristatus | reverse complement strand
ACATGCTTAGCAGTTGCAGTCATTGCAGATGTGAAAAGCAGACATTCATGACTGAGCACGCTGTGCTGTTCCAGCGTGAGAGCCAGCAGTGACAGTGATGTTTGATAGAGGCCCTAAACACTCCTCTGCGCTTTACGTGCTTTGAGTAGTTAGTGAAATGGAACTTTCATCCCAGTTCTGTGGTTTTCTTAAAGATACTGTTATAGGTCTTTGTTGCACATGTCAGTCTCTGGTTTTGAGTCTTTAGGTTAGTTGTTTTTGTTTGTTTTTAATATATACCTATAGATATCTAACAGCCTTTATTGCAATATACAAAATACTGTAATTATATAACCATATATTTTGTTCTTTTTAATATAGCAAAACATTATTTTGTATGTAATCTTTCTGACTTGCTGTGACCTAATGAGTCTTCCTCGGGCTGGAAGACAGGGGATCCAGCCCTGCGCCCTGGGCGCTTGCGTGGGTCCGGGCCGTCCAGGCAGCCTGGGTGCTGCTGCAAGGCGATGCTCTGAGGGCCATCCCGCCTCGCCGGCCGCTCCCGCCAAGGGTGCAGCTCTGGTGCCTAGCAAGCCTCCTGTAGATGCGGGGAGAGAACGGACATGCCAAGAAAAAGCAAGCTATAATGGTAGGAAATGCAGCTGCAGGTTTGTGGTGGGAGAGAGCAGCCCCTGGTGACTTATTCTGTTGGGTGGAAAGTTAGGAGACAGCCTGAAATCTCATACATAACCCGGGGAGGAGCTGGTGGCTCCCTGTGACCTAAGGGAGAGACAGGAGTGTCAAAATTATGAAATAAAAATTAAAACATATAAGAAAATTAAACTCTGATACGCTTCCAGTACCACAAGAGGGATAGAAATGGTCACTCTCCATGTGTGGCTGAAAAACCATGTGGAGAAGAGGAGTTTAGATTTATTAAGGCCTGGGGAAAACTTTTGAGGTGAGGCAGCTAGTGATAGCAAGTGTGGAAAAAAACCAAACCCAAATCTGAGACGGACTAAATAAAATCAGTGGGAGAATGTTAAGCAGACATAAAACTTAATGGCAAATCTCTTTTTAAAGGAAAGAAGCATTAAAAGTGTGAATTAAAGAAGATATATTTCTACTTTTATAGTAATATTGAAAAAGAGGGCTTTTCTTGCTCTGTCTCTGCCTCCTTTCTTCCTGCAAGCAGCAAAGCGGAGCGTGGGTTCAGTAAATCTCATTAATAGGTATGTCCTGAAGAATTTGGTTCACATGTTGGGCTTAATTATTTCCTTCCCTGCACAGCTGCATTACGGGGTAAGCAGAGCTGCCTAGATGGTGCTCTGCTCTTACAACCAGGTGCAGGGGTAGGTAGCCCTGGCAGCATCACCAGCAGTGTCAGGAAGTGGGCTTTGCCTAGAAATGGTTCAGATTAGCAATGCACGTGGAAGTGTTTGAGCAGCACAACAGAAAGAAGTTAAGGAAAGCGAAGGGTGTGTCTGGGAGTGTCACCCCAACCCCAGTTTTATAGGAAACTGGGAGTCCTTTCAAGCGTGGTGTTCCTGGGCACCGCTGCTCTTCATTCCCAGGGAAACGCAGTCCCGCGTGGGTGGCCATCACCAAGGTTTAGACTGTGAAATCCTGTGTCAGCGCTGCTCGGTACCTATGAAACATCTGGTAAGAATCTTTTATTAAATATTTTCTTAATGGCAGAACCTGACAGTAGTATGCCTGGAGTTCAAGAGTTGCTGTTTCTCATTGGGAATATTTTATATTATGATTTGATCAAGATTTATTTTTAATTTTTTTTTAAATGCTTTTATATTCAGTTTGCATATCTTGATTAGACCGTGATAATTTCCATGGCTGGAATCTCCAAGCTATGCTGTCATAAAATTATAAATGGTAATGAATTCACTTAATCAGGTCTTACAGGAGTACAATCAACATGAAATCTAGTCAATTAGAAATAAATCTGTTTAAAGTATTTCTGGTTCTCCAACAGCCTAATTTTAAGATTTGCATTACCTGTGACTGAATTAGAGACCTACATAAACAGGTAGAAATTGCACTTTGTGAAGAAATCACTGTAAGTTATATAAACAGATCCAGAACTTTTGGTGATGCTGAAATGTACCTGAATCTCTGTTGTAAGCTGTAGGTTGAACTGTTCATAGATAAAACTATCGGTGCAGTCAATGACAATTTTAAATGTGATGTCCTATTGAAAAGCACAAGAAAGAAATGTGTTATTGATGGAAGGTTTAACAGCCAGCATGCATTTGTATGGTTGAAAAACCATTATACATATGAGTGTATTTTGCAGCGTGTAAATATGTGGGACTATATTGATTGCAAAATGTATTTTTGCTTATACACTAACTTTTGGGAAGCTCTGGGGTTATAGAACTAAGCCGTAGTTGTAGGTTAATCTTTTGGTTTTATCTTAAAGCTTACAGCTCTATTTAAAGACAAAATATAAATACAAGTGCTGCATTTTGCTTTTGGCCTCAGTGAGACCAAGCTGTCCATACATCCAGTGCGGTTGCCAGTGTTGTTTCTGAACTTAGTCCTCGCCTTGCCCTTCTTTGTAGGGTCAAGTTTTTGTAAATGGTTTGGTCATGGCTTTGTTATGTGCATCAGCACAAGGGTGAAGTGACCGTATCTCTCCCTCTGACCCGGAGGAGGCGATGGCGTGTGCTTCCGTCAAGTTTGCAGATGGCACCAACCTGGGGGAACAGGGCTGCCATCCCGAGGGACCAAGACAGGCTGGAGAAATGGGCTGGCAGGAGCTGGGTGAAATTCAACACAGACAAATACTAAGTCCTGCACCTGCAAAGGCAGAGCCCCCACAGCAGTGCCGGTGGGCACCGGCTGGCAGGGGAGCAGCTTGAAGGAGAGGGGCTGGGGTGTCCAGGCGGGCAGCGAGCTGGGCACGGGCCAGCCGTGTGCATGGCAGCAACCATGGCAACCTGGGCTCTCCTGCAAGCTGCACAGCCACCAGGTCAAGAAAAGTGATTATTCCACTTGACTTGGCACTTGGTAGACCACATCTTGAATACTAAGTCCAGTTTGGGACCCCCCCAATACAGTAAAGACATTGACAAGCTGGAGCAGGTTCTGTGGAGGGCCACCGAGAAGGTGGAGGCTGGAGTACTTGTCCTACAAGGAGGGGCTGAGGGACAGGGGCTTGTTCAGCCTGGAGAAGAGATGGCTTTAGGGAGCATCAGCCAACCCAGACAGGGAGGACACTGAGATGACAGAGCCAGACTGTTCAGAAGGATGGGAGACGACAGTCATAAATTGTAAACGAAGTTCAGACTAGGTACGAGGAAAATTGTTTTCCCCATGAGGGCAGTCTGGCAGAGGTTGCTCAGAGTGGTTATGTGGTCTTTGCCCTTGGAGGTTTTCAAGGCAGACCTGGAGGAAGGCATGAGCAGCCCAAGCAGATCTCATCGTTGGACCTGCTTTGGGCAGGAGGTTGGACTAAAGACCTCTGGAGACCCTTCTGACCCAAATGACTTGATTCGGTGACTTGAAGGTGCAATAAAGAATCCATGTGATTGTGTTCGTGGAAGCTGGTATTTGTCTTGATTCTACAGTGAGAGAGGAATACTTCAGGAAAACGGTGCTGTCGGTACTCCAACCTCTGTCTCTAAATCAGAAGTACTGTAAGCAGTCATCCCAGCGTGATTTAGCATGCTGCTTATTTTTAATATTAAATTCCAAACTACACCTGACACTTAAGTAACAAAAGCTCAAAGAATTTGTTATGGATCTTTCTGTATTTTATACATTAGTATTCTTTATATTTTTTGTTTCCCTGCTTCTGCATAATAGTTATAAACATGTGTCTCGCTCTTTTTCTTCTTGCTTAAGAAGTGATCTTTTATTTCTTCAGCTGTTCACTGAAGGCAACATTTAAGTGCTGGTAGTCAGTGAGGAAACCTGGTTCCTTTCATCAGTTTTATTGTGTCTTGATTGCTGGAATTTTGGCTAGATATAATTTGATAAAAATGAGTTTCTTATCTTTACAATGAGTTGAATTAAAATCTCAAAGGTCAAGAGAAGAATTTATTTCTCAGCTCTTTTACAGAGTCACTGTGCTGCCTGGGTCATCTTGGCAGACCACCTAACCTTTCTGAGCCTGCAGTTATTTTTTCTCCAATCTGCTGTCACCATCATTGTTCACATACATGATCCTAAAGAATGTCCTTCATTGTGCCATAAGCTCAGACTTGCTTGCCCAGGCTGGAGTTTAAATTAAAACCCAAGATATGCTTACCTTGGGTTGGAAAATAAGGAGGCAAGATGCAGATAAGCTCAGCAGAGTTCCTTTTTTAGTATTTCCTCTGAAAAAGTTAGGCAAGTTTTTCTGCAGTTAGAATAAGAGAAGCCCAGAGACCATCTGTCACTGGGAAGCAGGGATATTTGCTGTAGACATCCACAGATGGGCGGAAAAATAGCAAGGATGTGGCACACAGCTTTGCTTACACTGGAGTTTGGCTAACCAAGGGCTGGTCACCTGCCCTTGTTCTTCTACAATATGCGCATCCTTTCTGGGTCACCATTTGTTTGTTGCTTCCCTCTTGTTTAACAAAATAAATTAAGTATATAAAGTTCCTTCTGCTTTTCTTCCCTCCTCTCTAAGCGAGTTGGTTTAGTGGTTCTAACTGAGGCCAGGGCATCTTATAGCTCAGCTATTCAGAAATTAAGGCAGCATTTACCTCGTGTAGGTCCAGGCCTGGAGGTTGGTGTCCCTGCCTGTGGCAGGGGGGTTGGAACTCTGTGATCCTTGGGGTCCCGTCCAACCCAGACCTTTCTATGATTCTATGATCTGAACTAGACATTTATTTGCCTACTGTATTATCTTGTGCATTGCCATTATATTTACTCGTGCTGGTGAAAAATAATGGTCACAACTTGACCTATGTTGGTACAGCTGCTCCTGATCTGATATTTCTGATTTTTTTGTATTAGTAATTCAAATAAAATCTAGCTACA
This sequence comes from Podiceps cristatus, assembly GCA_000699545.1. Taxonomy (NCBI): domain Eukaryota; kingdom Metazoa; phylum Chordata; class Aves; order Podicipediformes; family Podicipedidae; genus Podiceps; species Podiceps cristatus. Next base: position 6,398 of record KL278357.1, on the reverse strand, counting down.
AATGAAGCTGATCAATGCATCTGCATTTGACAGCTTGCAAACTGCTCCAAATAAGCAGATCTATAGAGAGAAAAAAAATATTAATTTGTGGGGGATTTCTGTATTTCAAACCTTGGTTTCTTTGGGCTTTGGAACAAAACTCCTGTATTTTGGTGTCCTCCCTAGAGCTCTTCCCGAGAGCAGCGTAACTGGGAAATCTCCAACTACAGGGCACTTCGGCAGGGGGCTGCCCCGCATTTGCAGACCTGGAGTCTGAGGTCTGTGCCCCCAGACCCCACCTGGCAGCCTGCTGAGGACATGGGGTACCTGCTCTCCTCCACAGCCTTCGAGGGGCGTTTCCCACTGAGTTGAAATAAAACCGAATTTGTTGAAACTAAACAAGAAAAAACCCCAACACATACAAGAAGAAAAACTGATTTTTTTTCAGCCAGCTCTTAGACAAAGATAACTCATTGTTTTGTGAGGAAAAATAGAAGATCTATTTGTAGCTTTGCTTTTTTAACTGGCGTATTATTTCTTTGTTTAAAATAATGCAAACAATGAGACTATTTTTGGCAACACAGCAAGTAACTAACACAGTAGCCCCCATCAGGATCACATCTGGAGAAAATTCATGTTAAAATTTATAGGAAACTGTAAATGCTAACCTATATGTAAGGAGAAGAGGGAACCTGCTTTTTCTACTCCCAGGACCTGATCTAATCTACATAACAAGACAGCAACAGTGCTTATCCATTAACATATAATTATGCTTGTATTTGAATTATCACAAAAATGTTTTCCTTACGGATAAAGAGGAAAAAGGTTGATAAGCATAAAATGCAAATTAACAAGCAACTAAGCTGCTTTGTCCGCCAGGGAGATGAACCTGAGGTAAATATGTTCAACAAGCTTTGAAATTCTTTCAAATTCCCGTTGTAAATCTTTTTAAATTCTTGCATGTCCTTTCCCTTCCAGCATATTATAATCTTTTTGATATTTACGTAGCCAAGTGCAAGCAGAGGCTAGAAACAGAAAGATGAGAAGGTAAAATTGCTGTCCCTACATGCTTCTGGTTTGTAAGGAATATTTCTGGGGAAACCAAAATGAGCATTATATCCATCTTTTATAAATTGATAATAACTTTTTAAAATTGAAGTGGTGTAATGCTTCCACATTACTTAAAGAGAACAATTCGTAGCTAGTTACTCACATTGTATCATTCTTGTTTTAGGTTACTGAAGGGGATTTTTTTTTTTTTTTTTCCATTGCTAACGTTTGCAACTTTGAAATCTCCAGTTCCTATATGCAAGTATGCTTCGTGACAGTAAATATTTGTAATCATAGAACAGTTTGGGTTGGAAGGGACCTTTAAAGGTCAGCTAGTCCAACCCTCCTGCTAGACCAGGCACATCTTCAACTAGGTCAGGTTGCCCCATCCATCCTGACCTTGAACATTTTCCGGGAACCACCTGGGACCACAGTGGAACTTTGACTGGGGACAGAGTCAGTGTAAGATCTGAATCTGTAGCATATTTTCCTGGTTTGATAACTGAAAAGCTGTCATATTATGAAGAAATGCCTTATTGGATCCATGTTGTTTTGCTCATGAATACAACATGCAGGGGTCAAGTCTTGTTGGAGCAATTCCTGAACAGAATTACAGTGTTCGCTGTTGATATACATGGTTGATTCTCCATGCAAGATACGAAGTTGATTAGAAAGGATCTCAGAAGGCTCCTAGCAAGATCAGTAATATAGAGTTGGATCTGTCATATAATCTTTATTTGCTTAGAAAGGGGTATTTAGTTGAATTTGAGTCCAAAAAGGTGTATCTCGGATTTGGGATGCTGTTGAACTTTTGTATCTGGGATAATATGCTTGGTGCGTTTTCTTAAAAAGTTTTGTTGTTTGTCATAATATTTGGATTAGTTACTTAGTTGCTACTTACTTAGCTTCATTTGCTTAGCATCTGTTTAAAGTGTTTTAGAATTCTGGATTAATACATCCTAAACAGATAATTTTCAAATCGAACGTTGTTTTTACATGTAAGTGTATGTAATTGCTTTGGGATCCAGTCTCTTGTTTAACACTTAAAAGGGCATTCTGATTTTGTCCTAGGTGAACTATAGTATCCATTGCAAGTAGTATTTAAAGAGTGACTTACGAGTTCTGTTGTTGGTTAGTCTATCTACTGGAAAATTGAAATTTTAATAAATGTGCAAAACTAGAGGCCATATTAAAAACAGCTATAGAAATGAACGGAGCCTAGAAACTACCTGCCGTGGGGCTCGTGGGGCTGGCCGTTATTCCCTGGCTGAACGAATGACCTTTAAATAAAGATCAGACAGAATTGCATGGGAAACCTTGCAGGTGCCTAAAAGAAGCCACTTAAAATATTATAGTGCCAGTGGGAGTTGGCCTTTACTGTAAACTGCACTGTGGTTAACGTTTATAAATACTTGCTATGTCTCCCCTTGTAATATACTTTTTTTTTTTTTTTTTTTTTTTTTAAGATTTTTAACCAACCTGACCGTGCAGCTCAGGTTGCTAAATCTTTACACTTGGTTCCTGTTTCTTCTATCATGTTCCGTTTTCTCATGTCGAGCTCCTCCTTCAAATGTTTTTTCTGGTTTCTCATGTTGAACTTCAAATGTTTTTAAGCTTTTTCTGCATCTGCTTCTCTGCCTGTCTTCCAGCCTTGCTTGTTCAGTACAATAAGTTGCTTGTCTCTGGTATTCTTTGTATTTATCCTTCCCCAAAATCTCCCTTTGCAACTGCCTGATTGAACTTCAGCCTTTCCGTGAAGTTACCATGACTGTCTGAATAGTTTACAAGGAAAATAAATACTGAGTGGAACAGACAGAAGACAAAGGAGAATTTTAGCATCCAAAGCTACTTGGAAACCAAAGAAACTTATAGAAAACTACACTGTATTTGCAGAAAATAGGCTGCGTGTGTAGATTTTGTATGTGCACAGGAGTGCTAATGGTGAAGTACATCTGTTTAAAAAAAAAAAAATAAATACATTCTTACAGTCTGATCTTAAGACCCACTTTAATCATATGATGTTGGTATTTAATACTCTAAATACCAGAAGTTAATGGGGCTTAGCCTCTTCTTGGCAAGTCTGTGCCGTGCAAATATACATGAGCAAGGGGTAACAAACTGCCTCAGAAATAAGGAGCATGTTTAACAATGACTTCATTCAATATTCTTCCTTTTTTTTTCCTTAAAAAAAGGGGGGGGAAGGGAGAAGTGTCCCTCCAGCCCTTTTGCGAAGCAGTTTGTCACCTCTGCAGATCACCTAGCAAAGAAATCAAGGACTGCATAAGTCTGCCCCTAAACAGGGCAGTAAAGAAGAATCTTCTGGTGGTGCTGGTGAGAACTAATGGATATGACTGTTGATTTTCAATAGTGATTTCAAATCATTATTTAAGTTTTAAAGTAAGATATGCCACACTGAGAAACAACAGCTTCAGAGGAAAGTAAAGGAGGAATTTTTCTTGGCATTCTGGTACATTAATACTTACGCTTCAGCACACATCTTCTAAAATATTAATTTGGGTATTTCAGTTATTTAACACAGAGATCAAAAATGCATTACCAGACAGTATAACCAAAGTGAATTTAAGTGACAGACTGGTGTATAGGGAATAAAACCATAATTATGGGGGTTGTGAACAGCAAGATACTGTATGATTAAATTTGTTTAGGTAATTACCATGGAGGGAGATTTTTTCGAATAATGTGAGTGATTTGGTTTTCTAGCATTTTCTCCTACAGAGTGGAAGTGCTTTAGAGAAGACTCAAGAATCAGTTGTCCCATTTTACAGAGGCAGATCGAGGGAATTGCAGGATAACAGATTAACTTTCCTAGAGCTTTCATACATGTCATCGTTCTTTATTTTTCAGTCTCTGAAATGACATCTATACTTCTAAATAAAATCAGACCAGGAGGTGTTCCCTGGCCCTGATGCCATGTGGCACACTGTGGAGCTTGCTGACCCTTGGATATCTTCTGAGCTCCTGAGCCCCAAGAAAGTATTTTTGGTGATTTAGCCTTTCCGAGTCAGTGTCTGTGATAGCGCGTGGGTTGCGTTGCAGTGGAGCAGGGAGATATTGCGGTAGCACGAAAGCCTGCAGAGATCGGAGAGCACCGAGCTTGGTGGCACCTCATCTGCGTGTCCTGTGTGCGAGGGAGCACTGACCACGCTTGGGGAGACGCCGAGGCAGCGTAGCGATAGCCGCCGTAGTGCTTCGTTTTGCTGCCTGGCCGCTGGTTTTCTTCGCATCGGAGACTGTGCCGGCCCTTTTGCAGAAGGCCCCCAGGACTGGAGCCTGACCAGCACATCTTCATGTCATGTCGCATCAACGCCAAAGCTCCCTCCTAGTCAGGTGGGCCTGGGAGAACAGGGGAGCTCCAAGTGCATCGCCTCTCCCGAGGTTTTGCTGTGGGCTGGTTAGGACTCCTTGTGCACTTCCTGTTTTTCTTCTCTAGATGTATTCTTTTAGGTTTTGCATTTGATTGGATGAATTTTGCATCAGTGAGTTTCAGTCAGCTGTCCTGTTTGGAGTTACGGTATTTTGGTACTAATAATCAGCAGGTTTTTGTCGGAGTTAATCAAATGGCTGTATTTATATAGATTTCTTTCTCGTCGCTTAGGCAGTGGTGTCTCAGATTCACTTTATGCCGGCAAGTGTTAATACTGCCTTTGGAAAACGTGATCCTGCCCTTTTCATGCCCTGACTGTTTGCTTCTGGCCTTCTGCCATCTTCCTCCTGCTGCTTATGCAAACATTTGCCTAGTGAACCCGTTCAGAGATGTGATAGATGCTGAAACTAACCTCCCGAAACAAAAAAAGCTGCTGTTTAACCCGGATCAATGCTTTGTTCTGCTTCACTGTTCGTGTTAGTGCAGAGATTAAAGCAGTCTGGGGTCAAGAGTGGAGTGGTCCGGGGAGCGAGGGAGGTTGGGGTTGCTTCTTCGGGATGCAACATGCTGGTTATTGCCAGCTTTAAAGTAAGAATGCAAAGTGGAGATTGGATCCATCAAATTGTCCATTGGAGTCAGTCTTCAATTCAGACTTCCTTCTGTGCCACCTTTTCCACAGAACTGTGGAGGGGTGCGAAGGCACGGTGCCTTGGGATTGCCTCCCCCATCTTCAGTTCTGTCTGAAATGCATTTTTGTTTTAATATAATTAGAAAAGGCAATGTTTGATCTTCTCCGACACTTTAATTTAGTAACTTGGCGAGCTGGTTTTTGAGTTGGTGTATATAATCCCAATTAAAGCCACAGAATCCAAGTGTTAGGAGCTCTGGCAGGTTTTACACAGACAGAAATCCCTTTCCTGACTAGTTTTTCTTCAGAGTTAATTATTAAATACCTCTTTCTAGCAGTTACTGTTATTCTAGCAACAAACTTTTCTCACAGTCTGATTAACGGCCTTACTCAACCCGTAACAATGCTGACTCTGTATCCGAGATATTCCCACAGGTACATTTTTAACTCCTCTGACAATAGCAGTCTAGAGGACTTCTCCCTGCAGGCAACAGGACTGTTATTGTGCAAATTAATGTTTATGTGGAAATAGACTGTTCTTATCATGACTAGGAGGTAGTGACCCTCGAATCTGAAGCCTTGCTCTGAGATCTAGTCTTGTTGGCCTTGGACAAGACATTTGAAGCGTGTGCCTCAGCTGTATTTTAGAGAGAGGGGAACTAATAGCTATTGTGATTAGTCTGAAATGGCCACTCGTGTGAAACCCTAGCCCAGGTTCCCACGGCAACAAAACCCAAACCAAAAATCTCACGGGTCGGGGAAGGAAGAGTTGCATCCTATGATGTGATTTCCCTACTAAAATTTAGTCCCGGAGTTAGGAGTGTGTCTCCTTCTGTCTCACCCTATGTTAGTCTTGCCCACTGCAGAAACCCTGCAGACGCAGTGGTGTTCGGCGGGATCTCGGTGCATGTGGTTGGTTGGTTTTGGTGGTTGTCAGATCTAGATTGTCTGTTGGGTTTGCTCCAGGCAAACTGGACAAACACACCTGCGCTCGCCGTATTTGCTGGTGCTGGTGTAGGATACAATAGGGAGAGGACTTTATATGGGACAGATCTTTTAAAATAGATTTTTTTTTTTGTGTGTGTATGTATCATTACATTCCATATTTACCAATATCAAACTAGATAGGAGGGTTTGTTACTTTGCAGGATCAACAAAATTGCACATAGCCATCATTAAGTTGAAGACTTTAAAACATGATTTTTGTAGTGGGCAGGTGCGTTGTGTATCTCATAATACATCTATGTTTAATGAAGGTACTCTCTCCAGTATGTGTCTGTATCAATGATATTTTAATCCCTTTAGTATCAAGTTTCTAATATTTAAGACAGATAAAAATAAATTTAAGTATATATA
>KL278356.1:0-20922 GCA_000699545.1 Podiceps cristatus | reverse complement strand
GGGGGGGGAACGACACCAACAAAAAACAGACCATGTAACCTATATTACCACTTATGTATATAAAAGTAAAGAAGTTTACACTTTGACTGAAAAGCCGTTAGATGTTCACAGATTTAAAAATAAACTACTGTGTATTACTTTGGTAGCCTTCCCATAGCACTTTCAAGAAAAAAAAAAATCCAAACAAACAAAAAAATCTCACTAGCAGCTCTACACAAATTAGTTGAGTATTTTCTACACGTGATTTTGACCTGTCAACTTCTTATGTTTAAAGTTTGATTAATCAGTATGCAGCTTGCTATATAATAATGATTTCAAGGCACACAACTTACTCTTCCAGCTTCATCCAGCACCAGAATGCAAATCTTCTGACCCCCATTTTCTTTCAGATTCTGGGTATCGACCTTATATTCCAAATATCCTCCATTAACAAGAACTTTTTTAAGGTTCAGTTGTCTGAAAGAACACAAAAGGCTAAATTAGTGTTTCTTGACTGTGTATTGGTGTTACTTCTATGACAGAATTACCTTTTGCATCCAGAAAAGTAGGAGAAAAAAAAAAAAAACAACCAAACCACAGTTGAGGTAGTGACATTGAAAAATTAATTTAGTTTCTCCCCACTGGTATTACTAACATAACTGCTAATAAAATACTATTAGCAGATCGTAATTTTTGCCTTAAGTAAGTCACGTCGTATCCACTGGTTCTTCACAAAATTCCTTAAGTGCAAACCAGTATATGATTTAGCTTTGATCTTCCAAATTACAAAAATTATAGTTGTATAAGTTTCATTTAGATGTTTGTATTAAAAGACCTATCCTATCCCAGTAAGCTGTTTCTCAGGTTTTTGGTAGGTTTGGGTTTTTACCTAATCAAAAGCATGCAAGTTAATCTCTTTTCAGTTTCTTACTATAAGAGCACAATACATGGTATAAAGTTTCTCCAAGCGCCAGCACCTTCACTTACAACCATGTAGAAAATGAAGTATAAAAAAAAAATCACTAAGCTATAACAGGTCAATAAAAATTGCTAGAATTTGAAGTGAAGCTCAAAAGCTAACTGGGTGTTAGCTGGGCAAAAATGCTAAGTACGCCTTCTAATCTGTTATTGCAAACTAAGTAAGAGAGAATGGGATCAAATAATTTCCTAAATTTATGAGTCATGGGCCCAGTTTCTTCAACAGGTTTTACATCCAGGTTTTAGCATATGAGCCAGACGATGTCACAAGGTACTGCTCTTGACACCTATTTACCCTTTATAACATATATCCATACATTCATTATGAAATTTGGACCCCAAATTACTAACTTAAAATCATAACAACATAACTAAGTAGAACAGCAGATCTTCAGCACCTCGACCAAGATGTATTTATACGAATTCAGGCTAAGAGGTGAAAAAAAAAAATACCAGTTTCAATATTTTTAAACCTACGGTACAAAATATTTCCTCTTAGTATGTTTTTTTTTAAATAGCGTTGGTAAACACCATGTGGCACCTTAGCCTCATCTAGTAAGAAAACCAAATAAACAAACAAGCACACCAGCCAGTCCACACAAACTGCAAATGAAAAAAACTCTGGGGAGCATGTATTACCTCCACTTTATGCACAAAAATCTTTAAAAGTAGCTTGCAAGTATAAGACTACAGTGAAATATTCACATATTGTGCTTCATGACAAATTAGAAAAGTAACACATACTTTGAAGCCATCTTTTTGCACTGATAGTCTGCAAGTAAATAAATATCTCCTCTTTCGGTAACACATACTGTAGCGCCATCGCTTGCAGAGACCAAGGACACAGTGATATCTTTATGGTGTAGGGCAGAAACTTGGCGAGGTGCAGTTACACATTTTTCTCCATTAGGATCCAGCAGATAACCTAGAAAATACAACACACCCCAAAACCATTATTTGCCATTCCACACACTGTGCATTTAAAGGACACTTTGCTACACTACTTTGAAGAACCTTTAAATTTTAAAAGATTTTTAGGTAGTCAGATAATTCATCAGCAGCATAATTAGACAGATAAAGAGACCCACCACACATATATTTTAGTTCATTCCAAACACCAGAAAACATTCAAGATTTGATACACAAAAAATTAAGCGAGGCATATTCTACAGGGAAAGCTAGCTAATGTGGTTGACTCTGCTGTGGTACTGCATTTGATGCTGAAGAAAGAACATTTATTTGATCATATTACAGTTCAAAACACTATAAATATTATCACATTGGCATAAACTACAGATTACTTCAGCCATTGAAGATATCAAACAAGACTCAAAAACTACTGTGAGTGTACATAAGCATGAAGGCAGGTAGTTACACAAAACAGACAAAGCAGGAGCTGTAATGCAAGGTCTCTGAAAACATATTTAAAAAAAAAAAAAAAACAAAAAAAAAAAACAAAAAACAGGCCATTGCTGCTCTGCTACATCAAGAAACTTAACACAAAGAATCTCATACATAACATAACCCTGCTCATGACAGTGTAGTGCTATGCCCAAATATCTGAAAGAGGCAAAGTCTATTACCACAGGTCTATCATCTATCATAGCGCCCAGCTGGTACAACTATACTGCTTATGATCCAATTAGTGTCTCCATATGGTGCTGCACTACAACATGGGAGCACCAGAATAATCTCAACAACACAAGCAAACACAAAAAAACTTGTATGATGGATGCATATTTAAAAAAGAAAAAACACAACACAAAAATCAAAACCAAAACAAAACCACCACAAATAAAACCCAAAACAAAACAAAAAAACCCCAACAACAAATTCATTAGTAAGATACTTCTCTGAAAAAGACAAGTTTTTTCACATACCTTTGCAATCTTAAATAGGAACACAAAAAAGTGTCTGAACCTGATGCCAGAACTGGTGCAGATTAACTGTAAGTACCAGAGCTAGCTAACAGTTTTGTTTGCACACAGATACAGAACTGCGGAAATGCAAATCCAAACCAATATGCAATACCTGTTTATTAAAAAAGACAAAAGCAATTAAAATATCCCATTCGTGCAACAAATCAAGAAGTTCACTAGTTGGTAATGGATTTTTATTAGGTTCTCTCTTGGCTTCAGAATAATACTGAGTTAAGTGAAGATTCTGGTAATGGCACTGTTGAAAAAAAAAATCTAGAGATGGGCAAGCATTGCAGTTTAAAAAATTAGTATGGAAAAAGTTATCAGTAGCATGTTTACAGGGCACAGTGAAAGGAGGAGATAGGCAGGAGAGCTGAATGCTAATTTATATTTTATTAAGGGCAGTACCAGCCAGACTGCTGGAAGGAGACAAGCATGACGTGGGGTAATTTGCAACACAAAACAGCAGCATTTTGTTTCCTGAAAGTCTTCAGAAGGACCACACAAAATACATGGAAGGTAAAAAATTATAGAGTACAAATAACAGAGCTAAGTCTGACTAGCTCCCATCATCTCAGACTGTGAAAGTGACTGGTAGTAATGAAAAATATTCGTCAAAAGACATGTAAAAGGATGATGTCATCATCCAACTGGTTTAAAAAAAAAAAAAAAAAAAAAGAGAGGGACGAAAAAGCTTTAACCAGGCTTCTGTTGCAAGAAGCAGATGACAGCTTTGGTATGAATAACATCTTTTAATGGCTGGGTTTTACTTTCGGAACGCTTCTACCTTACCTAGTTGGCCGCCATTCAGCCCCATGGTATACACTGCTTCCTTAGTCCATAGCACTGTATGGAATCTGCCTGCAGCCACTCCAATCACCATTCTACCTTTCAGGTTTTTTGCCTGAACCTAAGCACAAATCCAAAGTACATCTTAATATTAATCCGCAATAGGTGAATTTCACATGTACAAACTTCTGACATTTAACTCCTAAAGTCATTAAGAATGAAGTACTGGTATCAACCCACATGCAGTCTAATAAGTCAGGATTATTTAGAAGTTTGTCAAGTGGGACACTATTGCACTACTGACAAAAAGAAGTAAACTTCTTGCATTATCTAATCAGAACTAGAATCAAATCTCCTTAGGCTGTCTTCATATGTAAGACGTTACATATGTCCTGTGCAATCTTGTTCAAGACAGCCAAAGACAACTCAGGTGCTGCCAAAGTGTCAGCTAAAAAGTTTCAGCTTGTATATCCTAACACCCTAAACACAGTGCAAAACACTATATTACTAATTCCATACTTCAAATGTGAACTTTATTGTCCAGATGAAGAGCAAAGAAAATACTTTGGATACACTATCCTGTTGCACTTTAGCAAATTATACTTTCCTACTTTTATAACACTGGTAGTGCAATGTTGTTCTACTCCAGATGAAGCTTCCCTTCAGTAAAAGGTAATGTAACTCTTACTTACTTTTAAAAAAAAAATTAAAAAGTTATAGACTGAGCATATAGTCAAGTTCCTGATGCCCATACCCTTATCACTATTCTTCCCAACGCATTATGACTGCAGACTCAACAGTGCTTCCAGCAAAGGACACAACCACCAAACCCTGAGTTCCATCATCCAGGGATCAAATGGAGTAAAGAGTATGAATCTTAAGTAATACATACCTATTTTACACCACTTCAGCTACAGAATAATTTTGGGAAGAAAGGGGTTTGGGCAATTGTACCTTGTATCAATCATACTTAGCACTACAAACTTCAGTACAGTTCAGGTTATAAACTAAAACACTTATCAGGACACGGGTAAGTATTTAAGACTGAGATGTATAGTAACAGAGAATTGAGATTTTATCCAATCTCAGATTCAACTTGATTGTCCTGCAAAAGTTTAAAAGATATTCCTACAGTCTTCACATTTTACTTTCTGTTAAAAAAACAAACAAACGACTAAGCTTTGACTGATGTTATTTTTACCTGTCTAGGAACATTGCAATTAGGAGGAGGAGGAAGAATACCCAATTGATGGAAAGTATTTAATCCAAATGTGTAGACATATCCATCTTCTGTTAAAACAACAGTATGATCCTTAGCTGCAGCTATCTGAGAACACTGGTGGCCAGCTAAGCCTTCCACAAGTCTCGGAACCTGAACAAGAAAGGAAAAAAGTTTTATCTTAAACCGTGGCCATCTATGAAACTAAAATTAGACTAACAGAGTCATGACCCAACTTTGAACTACAGATGAAAATACATTTGAACACTCATTAAAATAATTACTATATCCAATGCAATAAGATGAACTACTTTCAATGGAAATGCATCTTCTGCTATCATGGGAGATGATCGTTAAACTACCTGCTCCAAAATTAGGTTGGAAACTGTATCTCCAGGATACCTGGACAAATATTATCACTTTTGTTTTTCTTTTTAAATTACCATGAGTGATAAAGATTTCTCCCTTCCTCCAAAACACAGGATAAACCTAAGAAAAACCCACAGAATAAGGAGGCAGTTCTGTGTTTTTTATTCTTCATGCACTGTAACATGCGTTCCCCTTTATTCAACTGGGTAACATCCCCATTTCAAAACATCAATTTGCAAAAAATTCTTCTTCCATAGAATTGCATTTTTTATTGAAAAAGGCATTAAGAATTGAGCTTCACTCTTCACTGTAACATCCAGGAACGTAATAGAAGTTCTACTAGATACTTGATATTACAAATTCTTACAAATACTATGCTGCAACCTAAATCCACAGTACCAGATAGTGTGCATAAGATAAGATACTGAAGTCTAAGAATTGTATTGTCATCATATCTTAGTCTTCTCAAATTTTGGTTTTGCATATTGCAACAATATACCATTCAAATGAAAATGATAGGCGAGTTTTCACTTAATAGCTGTGCAAGTCTAGCAAGAAGCAACCCTACCATCCCTTTTCATGCCACTACAGCTCCACAGTAGTGCTTTTTCCTTTGTGCCAGCCTTGACTCTCATCAGATAGCATCACAAACCTGTTTTAAAAGGCAGCCCAGCCAAAACCCATTTCTTTCACTTATCTGCCATCAGCTAGCCTTTAAAACAACTTGGCCATAGCACAGAAGTCTGATCACAATATCTAGGTATCTTAAATTAAAATACACTTAAATGCACATTCTTCTACTCTCTCTGCCACCTCACTGGTAGTACCAGAGGGTTTTTTCTGTTATTGGGTAGGGAGCAAGGGAGTTTGCTTGAAATCACTAGCTAACTAGTTCTAAAAGTACACTTACAGAAACTCTAATTCACTTTGGAGACTTGCTGTTTGAAATAAAAGAAACACCATGCTAGCCTACACAAAATAGCATAATAGAGTATACCAGGCATGTTTGTTCATCACCATGACCCAAGCGTCCTCCTTGTCCATGTCCACATGTATAAACTTGACCTTTGTGGGAAAGGAACACAGAGTGGAATTTGCAGAGTACCACCTGAAAGAAAAAAAAAAAAAAAGAGTGGGGAGGAGGCAATACAGGACAAATTAATTTTCTTGGAAAACACCTGCCAAAACTACTTTGTGAAGTTCAGCTTTACTAAAGATCTGTTCGTGAAAATACAAGATACTAGTTTTAAAGCACAGGATTGCCAAATCAAGTCACTAGGAACACAAAATATTTGCTTTAAATGTATTATGTACTGTCTTAACTTACTTGAAGAGACCTACAGTTTGTATTTAAAACAAACTGTATTAACTTATTAAAATAAGTTCAAGCATGACCCTACAGCCTAACAGAAGCTCAAGAGAGAGAGTTCTAAGGGCAACACTACTGCATCAGAAGAGCTGAAGGAAACAGGTAAAGACCGCAGCACAGACTGTCTGCCTTGAATGCTTATTCAAGTTGTACTTTACACTTCCAAACATCCTTAAACTGAATTCCCAAGAGGTTATTAGGGACAAAACTACTGTTACAGGTAGTGTGCTTAACAGCACATGCTGCTTTCAACACAAGAAGAATGTTAATTTAACATGCATCAAACAGATTCATTGTCCCACTTCAGTTCACTATGGGAGTTGCACAAGTCAGAAACTCAAAACAGTTCCAGAAGTATCATGCTTCTGAATGCATTTAATGATATATGAGCCACATATCCAAGGTAAACCACATAAAGCCTGCTGTGATAAGACAAAGGGTAACAGTTTTAAACTAAAAGAAGGGTGATACAGACTAGACATAAGGAATTTTTTTACAGTCAAGGTGGTGAAGCACTGGCACAGGTTGCGCAGAGACATGATAGAAGCCCCATCCCTGGATACATTCCAGGCCAGGCTGGACGGGGGTCTGAGCAACCTGATCTAGTCGAAGATGTCCCTGCTCACTGCACGGGGGTTGGACTAGATGGGCTTTAAAGGTCCCTTCCAACCCGAACTGTTCTATGATTAAAACAAAGAAACAAACAAACCAACCACCACCACATTCTCCCCACAAAACAGAGAACCACAATGTCATTGGGAGTGACTGGGGTGGAGGGAAGCAGCAAGAATATAGTACAGCAGGCCTACTCTAGTACTCCTTGCCAGATAAATGGAAACTGCTTGCAGAGAAGCAACTAGGAAGAAAGAAAAAGAGATGGAGGGAGTGAAGGGGGAACACAAGCACCAAAACCAAACACAACAAAAACCCCACAGACCCAACTTTTTCCCATGCAAATTTTCAAAGCTTGATAACATCTTTGATACTTGTTCCCCCTCAAACACTCCTCTAAATTCACCGAGAAAGGTGCCCATGTAATACATTAAGAATACCTGTTTGATATACACGCCATTCCGAGGAAAAAGGTCCACTAATTCAGGATGATGTTTACCCTGTTGACCACCATGACCCAAAGTAAAATTTATATTGTTTCCCCAGGTGTAGACTTCTGTGGGATCTGCAATGAAAAAAATTCTCTCTGCAGCTTGTAAATTTATCAGTCTTGTGCATACTGACTTTGAAAAGCAACTCCTGCTGTCTCTATTTAAATTTCAAAAGGAAAGCTGTTTTTTACCTAAAAGTGAATTTAAAAAATATTTATTCTTATGAGAAGTAAGGTGCTATGACAAAGTATTTTAACAATAACCTACAGATGATCAACATTACTTATATATATTTCCAGTTGCAGAAAATGCAAATATTTCTCAGCAGCAGATTTACTTGTTATGTTTTCAGAAGAAGACAACTACTATTACCTTAGGTTATAGATACTTTGCTTCAGTTTAGTAAAAAGCCTTTCCCAAAAAGATGCTACGCTGTCATGTATGAAAAGCATAAACACTTTCAAATCAGAGGTTTGGCCGAAAACTAACACTTTATATTTTTTAAATAACCTTTCAATTACCGTGGTATCTGAACGCCATTTTCTGATGAGTAAAAACCAGAATTGATGTATATTTGATCATGTTGCGCTACTATTAAAAAGATTAAAGAATTTTAAAATATTTTATGCAGTAAAATTAAAAAACTCAGGATTTTTGTAACGAAAATTACTTAAATGGACCAGAAGCAAACTGAGAAGAACAAATTGTACTGTACAAGACTGAACTTGGGGATATAGACAAACAGGAAAAAAAGGGGGCAGAGAAGTATAAACCAGCATAAAAATAAATAAAAGCTTACATACTTATTTCCTATTTGGAGAAATTGTATTTAGAGTGACTGTAACTACCTTATATCAAGCTACCTTTTCTAAAAGTATTTTGAAAATTCAAGAACATATTCACCCTCTTTCACAAAAGACACAGAAGTGATGTAAACTATCAAATTCAAGATTCAAATTCAAGGACATTGAAGTCTCTCTGATAGCTTGAATTGAGATAAAAAAGAAAAATCATAGAATAATGGAGATTGAAAGGCACCTCTGGAGATCATCTAGTCTAACACTTCTGCTCAAGCAGAGTCAGCTAGAACAGGCTGCCCAGGACAATGTTGTCTGAGTATCTCCAAGGATGGAGTCTCCACAACCGCTCCGGGTTACCTATTGTATCACTTGCCCTTTTATTTTTTAACCTTTAAGTCAACCATTATTCCTTCATTTTTGCTATACATGTGAATCCTGCGCCTACTGCCAAGATTCTGCACCTGCTGTCTTACTATATTAGTGACGCCATATCTTTAGGTAATCTCATAACTTACACAGTCTTCATTAGAAACAGAAATATTGTCTACACTGGTACATACATTAATACATTGTTGAAACATATCTTCTCGTAAAATACAGTTTAAGGTATTTGATTTCCTACCAGTTTTCTTGAACACCACATGGATTGGCCTGTCTTTCATCACAAGATCCAGGGCTGATAAGCCTTCTTTATCCTGAACATACAGACTAACACCATGCTGAAAGAGGAAAGAAGGGGGAGAGAAGAACAGAAGTTAATTTTAACTCCACAGCTTGAAATAAGCCAGGTAAACATTTAAGAAGCTGAACAATTGAAGTTTAATATTAATAAAAGAAAATCTTCAGATTCAAGTAAACTGCTAGCAAATCCAAAAAAAAATAAACCCCGAAAAAAAGTGCAAGTCTGTTCAGCTACATACACATCATGCTCATCTATTAACTGGGATTTTATTATATAAATGCTGATTGAGTAATAAGATGTAATCAGTGAAACACAAAGGAAACACACTTGAAGAAAAAGCACTGCCATCAAGGAAGGGCAAGTATTTACAAAAAAAAAGCATTTACCAGCTTGGAAGAACACATTTTCTTATATTGGCATGTTTACAGAATTATTTGACAAACTAGAGAAGTGAGAAAAACAAACAAAAAACCCACCTACTATGGCTTTAAAACAAGCAGGGAACAGTGGTTCACAGTTGCTGAGCAAAGGCAAGAGGACATGAACAGCCAGACAAGACAGCAGCAGGAAAGTTTCAGAAGCACAAAGCACAGAACCATAGAATCACAGAAAAGTTTTGGGTTGGAAGGGACCCCCAGAGCCCATCTAGTCCAACCCCCCTGCAGTGAGCAGGGACACCATTACCTAGATCAGGTTGCTCAGAGCCCCATCCAACCTGGGCTTGAATGTTTCCAGGGATGGGGCCTCCACCACCTCTCTGGGCAACCCGTTCCAGTGCTTCACCACCCTCATTGTAAAGAATTTCCTCCTTATATCCAGCATGAACAGGTCATTGCTTTAGAACTCAGAGAGAGGTAGATATTCTCTATAAATACCATTTTCTCAATATAAAAAAGTGCTGCTCTACCAGCACTGGTATTAAGGAAGTCAAGCATCATCAATCAGATCCCTCAAAGGAAGAACTGCAGATGTCCCCAAGCAGAACCTAATGGTTAACATGGCTGTACCTATGTACCACAGCTTATGACTAATACAAAAGAAAACCTCACAAAATCTCACACTTAAGACATAAACACAAGAAATAGAAAAATTAGAAGGAGCACAATTCATTCAAGCATGACAGAAGGACAGCTAGCCACATCTGCAGTAAGGATTTTAACTTGTAACTTCATTTGGAAAAACACTAGCCAGAAGAACAACAACATATATTCTCCAAATTATAAAGGCAAACCTACTAGCAACAGTGCTGGTATTAATTCACTATATGACAGAAAGACCGACCTATTTTTATGATTTAACAGGTAGCTGGATATTCTTCTCTTTGGCAGATGCATAAACCAGAAGCAGAATAGAGACTGCAGTGATATTCATGTGCTCTGAATTTGTAAAAACAAACCCTAATAGCTGAGTGGCAAAACTTGTAGTTAGATATTCTGGGAATAAGCCTTGACAACTGCCTCCAGCCCACAACATCAGTCTGTCATCCACACTAGCTGAGTACCCCAGGGGTTGACACTGGGGCCAGTACCGCTTAACCTCTTCACTAATAATCTGGATGATGGGACAGAGTGCACCCCAGCGAGGCTGATGATGATACAAGACCAGAAGGATCGGGTGATAAGCCAGATGGTTGTGTTGCCATTCAGAGGGACCTTGACAGGCTGGAGCAATTGGCTGAGAGAAACCTCATGAAGTTCAAAGGGAACTGCAAATCCTGGACCTAGGGAGGAACAGCCCAGCGGACCAATACAGCTGGAGGCCAACTGGCTGGAAAGCAGCCTGGCAGAAAAGGACCTGGGGCTCCTGGTGGACCACCAGTTGACCACAAGCCAGCAATGTGCCCTTGCAGCTAGGAAAGGTGAAAGCATCTAGGGCTGCATGAGGGAATGTCGCCAGCAGGCATTACTCAGCACTGGCAAGCCACAGCTGGCATGCCGGGTTCAAGTCTGGACTCCCCAGTACAAGATAGACATAGACACAGAGGAGCAAGTTCAGCAAAAGACCATGAAAATGATGACTGAGGCATCTGGCATACAAGGAGAGGCTGAGAGAGCTGGGATGCTTAGCCTAGAGAAGGTTCAGGGTGGAGAAGGGCGTATCTTATCAATATGTGTAATAAATACCTGATTGGAGGCAGAAGGGAGGGATCCCAGTGTTATCCAGTGTCAGGACAAGCAGCAATAGGCACAAATTGACATATAAGAAATTCTGTATAAACCTAAACTCCGTTTTTATTGGACTACTACTAAAACATTGGAATGGAGATGTTTGAGTCTCCATCCCTGGAGACATTCAAAGTCCAACTGGACACAGTGCTGGGCAACCTGCTCCAGCTGACCTTGCTTGAGGACAGGGGTTGGATTAGACAATCTTCAGAGATCTCTTGCTAGCTCAGCTATTTCATAATTCTATACTATAATCCCTTCCTGTTGTTGTTATAATACCTTAGGCACGTATCCTTTCTATAATGCAGTACAGCAAAGAGACTTCGGGGAAGGAACTGGGAGGCAGAGCACTCTCCATGAGCCGTTTCATTCAGCTTCTTCGAGCAGAATCAGCCAAGCTAGCTATCGGAAAACACTCACTCATTTATGCAACTGACAGAAAGGTAGAATACATATGGGGAAACCTGTATAGGCCTCCCATAAGCAATTATCAAAGATACAGATCCATACACACACTAGGGGACTGAATACTTTTTCATACAGCACATACACATTTTCCAGTTTTCTAGAGAATAGAAGCATGTAAAATTCTCACACAAACACCTACTTTTGTGAGGTTTAATGAAAACCTCCTCGCTATATAAGGGTACAGCACATATTTAACAATTACCAGACCTTCAAGAATTAAAAACTACTGAATCCACAACCATTTTGCTTAAACTGCTTGTTGAAAGCAGAGTTTAATGCTTACAAATAGCTAGTCACTGCAATTTAAAAAGGCTGAACTCAAAATGGAAAATTCTCTGCCTTAAAAGGTTTGCTTTTAAGTAATCCTGAACCACAAATATTTCATTTTCTCACATGGTTAAAGGGACCCTGAACATCTTAACCATATGTAGGTCTTCCCTTTGCTGTGCTTGGGAGAGGAGGAACAGAAGAGCAATCAAAAATATACACAACTTGCTAAGTGGTGGGGAAGAAACAGCAATTGCATGAAAGGAATGAAGAGGATTGAACAAAACCCCTGGTTAAAACATGAATGAAATGGAAATTTGCTTAACAAAACGCTCTGCATCTTGAAGTGTTTATCTCTCAAATGTAAGATTCATTTCTAATTATAACTCTATTTAGGCTTTTATTATTTATCTTCTGTAAAAACACTAATCAGTATAATTACTGAAGAGTATTTTTAGACTACATTTAGTCTGATCACTCTCCACTTTTAAGATCCTAACACTGATATCATCCACACAAACCAGTCTTCAAAGAAGTCCACAATTAAAGGGGGATCCTTAGTCAGTGCTTATTTCTGCATGGGCTAAGGCAGACATCTTTTATGAACACAGAGACAACTTTCAAGTAAATCAGTGCACTGTGATCTGAACGTAGTATTAAGACAATCCTCAAGAGGCTTTCAGTCAAGTTTAAAAACTCACTTTTAGGTAACCAATACAGCTCTAAAAATTATAGATACCAATGAAAATTACAGTTCCAAATCACTCACCTTCAGCAATGACAAAACACAATCAATGTATCCATAAAATATACTTCTGTGCAAAGCCGTCCATCCAGATTCTTTGTCTTTCGCCAAGAGATCTACTCCTTTGGTCTCAGCCAACCAGTCTAGCACACCTTTTTTCCCACAAGATGAAGCAAGATGTATAACATTTCTACCGAAGGCATCCTTTATAGTTGCAGCATTGTAGCAGTAAGAAGAGAGAAAGGCCTTGATCTGGCCTTCACTTCCTCTGGTTACTACAGAAATAATATCCAGAGCGTGCTGTAGAGATCGACACTTTGAAGTGCAGTCTGGCATGAGAGAACTCATCTTCACTTCTAAAGCTGCTCCTCTCCTTAAGGGGAAGAACCCTTAAGTTTATCAAGGCACTCCAATTCAGTACACAACACAGTGCCTTAAAAAAATTGTAATTCCAAGGATGTAAATCCAGTTTTATTGAGCTGCCATTAGAAATCTTTGTACTGCTATGTTTGGCACTTGATCTAAATAAATATTTATAAATATATATATTTAGAAGTCTTATTTCACCATCTTATATAACAAATATTCTTGTCCATAGAAAATTCCAAAAGTGAACTGCCTCAAGTGTGGAGAGGGGGGTTCCCCCTCCACACTACCTTATTCTTCTAAAACTCCATAATTGCAAGGGAGACCTGAAACAGAGTAAACCAGAACAGATTAGTAAACAAAATCTCTTTTCCTCACCAGCTGTACAAATTTAAATGTATATCAAACTAGCACTTGCAAGTACAGGGGTAATGTGGCAAGGGTTAACTGACCTGCCCCATGCCATCGGAGCTTATACTCAGGCTTTCAGTCAGTTTAAAAAGCCTTAACTCCCTTCCCCACCCCAGCCTCCAAAGGCAACTCCTCCCTTTCTTTGACATAAACCTTAAAGGCTACATGGTGAACTGGATCCAAAAGTCATCTGAAGGAAAAAAAAAAACAAAAAAAAAAAACAACAAAAAAACAAACACATTTACTTTCCCAGCCTTAGGGTCCTTGGGACCCTGATAGATGTATAATTATATCATTACTTTGTGATCAGAAAGCAAGAACTGAACTAAAAGACCTGGGGCGGGGGAACAATGACACACACACAAAAAAAAGCCCAGCAAAAAATCCCCACAGCTTTTGAGTACACCTTGGCTAACAGAAGCTTTGTCAGTCACACTCAGAAGGATGGAGGGACCACCACAGCTTCCTTTAGCCACTGCAAGAAAAGGATTACACCCCACTTTCTCTTCCCTGGCCTGAATGCCAACCCATCTCCCTACTAAGTCTCTTCTGCCCAATATTCCTGGGGCCACTGACAAAAGTGAGAGAAAGGATGGCAGCAGAGCGAAGAAGAGCAACTCGTACAAGAGAGCCTGAATTCAAGCTGTCAGCTCTCGTGCAGGGCTAACATCTAAACCTCCTGCCTCCAAAGACAGGCAATGTCATCGTAAAAACTGAATAAATAAAACTATAAAATGTTAACGAATCCTTGGGGGGAGGACGACAACAAACAACAAAACAAACAAAAAATCCCTACCCCGCTATCTTTCCAGCTCAGCAGTCATTATAAATGTGTGCACACCACTGCTTGCCCCCACCCCGCTCAAAAACCCTGTTGAGTTTAGCTTCCATTCCTTTTCAGGCACTGAATGTACAAATATATTTTGTTAATGTCTCTGTCTGCAAAGACATGTCAGGGAAAGATTTTTTTTTTGAAAAAGAAAACAGACATCCCCATCCTCCTCCTATTTCAAGAATTATCATCAAGACTGCTTTCAGCTTGGTGTCAATCAGTTTAGTATGAACACTCGTAATGGAATCTAAACTTTAAAGGAAAAAAATGTTTCTAATCCAAGAGTATTCATTTAAACATCTCATGACAAAGCCTTCAACAATTATTTTTCCACTTTATTCAGAAGGGATTAAATACTTGGAATGGAAATCTACAGATCAAAAGTTGTTCAGTGTGTACCTTAAAAACAATTTCAAACAGCAGGCAAATAAAAGGGGGTGGGGGTGGGGGTGGAAGTAGTTTTTATTCACTACATTTTAGTCCCTCATCCCTGACCAGGAGTAACATTCAGAAATACTTCAGAGACCAAAATTGACCACAGCTGTTTAGCTTACATTTGTCACAGCAAGCTTCAGTTCACTCTACAGAGCATTTTACAAGCAACATACAAATGTCTCCAGGAACACAAGAAGTTAAACTTCTACCTGTGTGGACTCTTCTTCTACCTCAGACTACAAAGTGAATCGCTGTCACAAGCTTGGAACAAAGCTCTAGTTTCAAGAAAACAGCCTTACTTGCTGCTCCAAAGAATCAAAGCGTGACAGATGACTGCTATCAGCAGACTCAGATCGCCAGTGCAAACACCCTTCTGAATAGTAATAATTAAAAAAAAAAAAAAAAAATCTATAGGAGATCTATAGGAGAAACATTAGAAGTGCTATTATCCTCAAACCAATTTGTCACATTTCATCAATATGCCACGAGGCAATAAAATTATGCTGTGCAAGGAGCATGAATTTTACATGTGTTTGTAAATCACATCTTAAATGTAATTAATTGTTAAGACATTGCTGTTAGTGCTGCAAAGAAAGAAAAGTAAAAATAAAAAGAACGTAAAAATTACTCCAGGAAGTTGTAAATAAAGTTGACTAATCTGTTAGGTAAACGGGTATGAAATGGCACCACCACCCAAGGAAGCCGTCCTGCCATGCCCCGTGTCATACCTTCCCTCGTGCAGATACACCCCTATTTAAGACACTGAATTGCATGAAAAAATGATTCAGAAGAAAGTAACTCCTGGTTTCAAAGAAACTTGTGCCATTACTAGAAAGGGATAAAGAGGCCAGAGTAAAACTTCTTTAAAGCACCTGTGCTCTGGCCTCACCAAACATCAAAATATTGTGAACAACAAACCACACATTAAAAGAATAAAAAGTCTGCTACTAGACAGAAACACAACGCTGCCTACCTCACATTAACTCCATTATGGTGACATTTACTGCAGCTATGTGAAATTTGACTCTGCTGAATTATTTCTTTCTAAGTCATTCCAGCCCAGCCCTCCTTTACTATAAACATTACAACATAAGATACTATATTAGTACATTGATATATTCACCTTGAGTATTGAGACAGAATGCTGTAGATCGAGTTTTTCACTCCTCGACAATAAAGACTGGCACACCAATAACACACACTATCATGTTATTACAACATCTGAAAAGGGCTGATAATCAGATATGACTATTTTTAAATAGGAAGTAGGTCCAAAGTGAAACCTTCAAACTTTAAAATTGTGAATTGATGCTCATGTTTCTGTGAAAACCTCTGTCCTGTCCAAACTTCTAGTATACAGTCACAGCTGAATGATCAGCACCTAAAATAAGCACGAAATAGAAACAGCACCAGCATTTTTTAAATATTGAATTGAAATGTCTAGAATACAGTGTCCTTTTGATTATGTGCCTCTGCTTTTATTTGCAGATATTTCTGTAGGCTTCTCAGCACTAATAATATTTGTGTTATAATACCAGTGTCTTCCTAATGCTGTAATTATTAATAGCTAAATAAGATTATCATCTTTAAGACATTTTTATGATACAATAGGTTATCATTGGAATTCAAATTATTTTTAAAAACCGATTCCTCATTATCATTATAGGAAAAAAGTCACAAAAAATAGAGAAATTAGAGCAGTATTCAGCCTATCCCAAAGATGTTTTATTTCAGCAGCAAGTAGGTTTCTAAACTTTCTCTTAGACACACGTTCTACTTGTTATACACATTCACAGCCTAGGAAAATTTAAAAGATTACAACAAACTTGGAAACAATTCCTAAGCAGCAAGAAAGTGTTTATGGCATCGTGCCTCCTGGAAGTGAGTAGGTAGAGCCCTCTCACTCAGCTCTTCCCCTCAGAGGAGGCAAAGCACCACAGCACCAGAGCAGTCAGACGCCCTGCAAGGAGGAGTGCGTCAGATGTGTCACCTGCCCTTACAGAGTCAGAGCTCCTACAGTGGAAAAGCAGTTCTCTACCTACTGTGGTTGTCTGAAAAGTATCTGTTTCTTTCAAGAATCCATTACAAATAGGCAAAGATTTGGCACTTTTTTTTTTGCTAAAAAGTCTAAAAACAAAGTTGTCACACCTGTCTTGACTATGAAATTAACTCAGATTCTACACATCTGTAAGACTAAGCTAACAAATACCTTAATGACTAAGGATGATGATGGTAGATTTCATTTGCAAACTGCAGAGGGCAGCTGTAAAATCTTGAGATTCTGGTCAATCACTGGGAAAACTGAACAGAGTTGGCAGAAGATTCTCACTGTGGAGTTCCAGAAATCTCTGTGTATCAAAGCTGTTTACAAGGGACTTCTGGAGGGTTAGTGGTCTTCAAGTCAACAAATCTTTGTTATTCAAGATGCTTCCCAGAATAGGTAAAAAAAAAAAATACAATCAATTGTATTGTGGTAATATGAAATTTCACAAAGATTAAACCAGAAGAAAGAGATGATGATACTAAAGCAGCTTTAGGACCCCCCGTTTCTTAGTCATTATCTTTTAGAAGACAAACTCATTGAAGGCAGAGCATATTCAGCACAAATTTATGATGCCTAGAACACTGACATTTACCACAAGAGGCTTCACAAACTACCAGACGAAGGAAAATATCAGGCTGTTCATTTCCACATCTGTAGGATCGTGTTCACAGTCAACACATTCCCATTTTCTTGTTTTCTAGAAAGAATTTCCACAGAGGTTGTCTGCTCTTGGCTTAAAGGTACAATGGTGCTATCAGAAGAGAAACAGCAACATGGTTGAATGTCAGAGACATACAGTGAAACTGCCAATCTGCAAGGCACACATTTGATACTAGAATTCATATCTGTGGTCTTTCAGATTACTCCTGATGAAAGACTACACTCTATTATTAGACCTAGCAAAATCCGGCTAACATGGATGTAGATACCAGTACCAAGGCCAGTAGCTACTGTTCTGAGGGTTTTTTTCATTTTAATAGAGATAATGGTCTCAGATGGAAATGAAAAAGAACAGAAGAGATTCTGATAGAATTCAGTGCAACTTGAAGACAGATTGATGGGTTTGCATCTTCTGTGTGCACTGCATTAAAGTAACTCAATCATCAAATTAAGGACATGGCCTTGAAACAGAGCTTTAGGCTGCTTTACTAAGAACATATTTCTCAAGACCTTATTTGATCTTTAACTTGGCATAGCCTCATTCGATGTACTGTTTTTCTGTTATTTATTTATTTAGAGTAGTACCGGGTTTTTTTCTAAATACTTGTTGCATCTAGGATAAGCCACCTAATATTTTGCTCTCCTAAAATGGAGCTAAATAATGGTTTGTATTTTCCCTAGAAAAGAAGCCTAGCATTTTCCTTGTCAATCATAATACCCCCCCTTTAAAAAAAATAGTGTAAATAATATGGCTTTTCAGAAGGTGGAAAATTCATTTGTTCTTCCTTTGGCTAGCAGGCTGGTAAATGAAGAGAGAAATGACTGGTAATATCATACACTTCAGGAAGGTTAAGTTCATCCTTATAAGGGTATTGGGAGTTCTTTTTTGATTTCCAGGGTAGAGTGGAAGGGGGGTATGTTTTAAGCAAGCATGATGGCATTTAATGATATTCTCCAAGTTGGTCCATTCACACCTGTTTCATAACATCACAAAATACCTGTAACCTTAACAGCATGGAAATCCTGTTAATATTTGTATCCAAAAGAAACTTCACCATGCAGACTGCTGGATTAGTAAGCTAACCAAAAAGCCAAATCTAAACCTTACAGAATTAAAGCCATGGGAACTTGCTACCACAGGACCGTTTTTCCAGGATTTTCCATTCACAACAGTCTTACCTAAAGGCAACTAATAATATGTATTAAAGTAGTAGTTTAGAATCTGACTAAAGCAAATTGAAGCTGGACAGTAATATAATAAATGCAGCACTGGCATTAAGCAACATATCCTCAAGGAATCGCAGATGAATTCCTAGCTCAATAACAGAAAACACACCCTTCAGCTATATGCAGCACATTGTCCAAGGTTTTAAAGAACAGCTAGACTACTAACTTCTACTCAGAAGATTACATATCCAAACATAGTTTAGCCTTTTCAGAAACTCCCTGAACACGTTGAAGTCTGGACATAAATCTAGGCTTTTCAACCTCTGGAACAATATTATTTGCATACACAACATGGGGGGGGGGGGGGAGTGATTGAATATACAAGGGAAAAAGGGTAAATCTATGCTACGCAGCAGATTAAAGTGGTTTGGCAGTCAGAATTTCCCAGAGAGTCTTTTTTTTAAAAAGTAGCTTCTTCTCAAGTATATTACAGGAGCGTTGCAATACAAGGCACAGAAAGCAAGGATTCTGCTCTCCTCAATACACAAAGCGTCATGTAGAGTGCTGCCTCTAATTCGGGTATCAAGTTTTAAGAGAAGTAGGCTAGTGAAAGAAAACTTCAGGAAGAGCGACTAGGATTCAGAAGGTTTACAAAACAACACGTAAATACCAGCTGAGCAAATTGGATCTATTTTCTCCTTCAGCTGAGTTTTCTACAGACCACCCAGAACCTTTGAAGAAGGCATCTGTTACACAAACAAGAAAAAACAAAACTCTAGCCCATTTTACCCCTGAGAGTGGGATAAGGAGTCATTTCTTCAAATTTCATTAGAGATTAAGATTATATGTCAGGAAGCATTTTCAAATGATAAATTAAATGCTAATGAGGCTCTCAAAATTGGCTAGACAACAAGCAACCCATTCAAGTTTTAAATAAATGTGACCTGCCTACAAGTAAAGCTATGGAGGAAAGCCAACTTGCTTTAAAAACCACCACGTTCCACCACACCCGCTATGTCCCCTGGGCCATGGCAGACCCAAGCTGCTTCATCTACTGGGATGGAGTCTCTTGCCACTGCTTGGAACAGGTACACCCTGGCACAGGTGACCTTTAGAGGTTCTCTCCAGCCTTTCTGCAACTTTCACCTCCACAGCAACAACAATCCTTATCAGGATGAGACATTCAGTGATCCAGCAACTCTAATCCATTTGTTCCTAACAGTGCTAACAAGCACTGCCAAATAAAGGCAGACACATCTGTCAAAAAAACACCAAAGTACCATTGGTAGCTAAATTCACCTACAACACATCACATCGGATCTATTAGTCAGGAATCATAGTACCTAAATAGTAAACTGTGAAATACTATGCTTGGCTTATCTAGCAAGTCAAACTACTTAAGGTTAATAACACCATCCAAAAAATTAAAACATACAAAAAGTGGTATAGACAAAAGTACAATGAAGGTAATTATAAGCATTTCCACAATACACTTGTATCTTGCTCTAGATTTTTTATTGAAACAGATAACCTGAAGGTAAGTCAAGAGCAATGAACCACAAATGCATTCTAGAATTTCACTAGCTTGAAACTTTATCAGATAAATAAATTAAGTCGTAGGAAAAGATGACTGTTCTGAATGAACTCTGAACTTTTAGTACAGTCATTAAAATGTACTCACATTAGATTGTTGTTGGGTGACTGTCATTTTTTTTTTTTTCTAAGCCAGTGATTATGGTCAGTTTCCATTAAGATACACAACTACACTGACCACAAAGGGCCAGATTTCAGATCTCAGGTGGCTGGCCCCTAAGAAGACTGCATGGAAATATCCTTTTTAAGATTACTATGAGATTTCAGCTCTCTGGTGCTTAGGCAGCTGCTCGAAGCCAGCAACACCTTGAGCTATTACCAAAAGCCACAGATAAGTATCAACAAGAAGGCCAGAAACACGGCAGGCTTCCTGAGAATCTCCAACTAAGGAAACCTGGCAGTGGCTGCTGCCAGTGTCAGGAGGGGGAAGGTCTGAAGTGCTTCAAAGAGCCAGCCATAGGGCAGGAGTAGGCAGGGGGGAAGGTGGCCGTTTTGACTCCCACTACCCATGTCCACGTAGACGGAAAGCGACAAGCGACAGAAAAGTCTTATCAAAACAGAG
>KL278355.1:45337-56399 GCA_000699545.1 Podiceps cristatus | reverse complement strand
CAACCAGGTCATAGCTTTCCAGCAGCACAGTGGCTACCAGCTCTTCCTGTTTGTTGCCCATGCTGCAGGCATTAGTGTAGAGACCCTTCAGCTGGGCTGTTGGCTGTACCACCTTCCTAAAGGAACAGCCCTTAGTTCCTTCAAGATCTCTCCCAGGTGTTTCCCTGTTGTCTTTGATTACCTCAGGAGCCCCTGGCTGATCCCCATATGACTTTCGGTGTGCTGGAGTGCAGCCAATATGCCTCAGGGCAACAGGCTGAGGGCCCTTACTAGCACCTAGTCTTTCAAACCTTGGCATGTCATCCCACAGCTTGTCATGGGCAAATCTGATATTGTCCCCCTCCCCTTTCATGTCTAGTTTAAAGCCCCGTCTATGAGCCCTGCTAGCTCCTGACCAAAGACCCTCTTCCCCCTTTGAGGAAGGCAGACTCCATCCAATGCCAGCATGCTGGGTGCCGTGCAGGCCATCCCGTTGTCAAAAAACCCAAAGTTTTGGTGGTGACACCAGCCACAGAGCCATGCATTAATGGACAAGACCCTCCTGTTTCTGCCAGTGTCCCTGCCCGCAACTGGAAGGAGGGATCTTCAGAACCTTGCGGGGGAGCCAGACCCTGTAGTGTGATGGGGATTCCTGCAAACATCCCTGCAAGAAAGCTTTTCTTATGTAGAAGCCTCATGTGTATTTATCTACTATATTTTGTTTTTTCCTGAGAGATAGTTGGACCCCTCATTTCTGAGTAAGGTCTATTAGTAAGTAAGTTTGAAACTGAAGGTCTTACTGTGGCCAAGCTTTCCTATGCCAGAGGTCAGCCTTCTGCTTCAGAAGATATTTCCTTGCCAAGGCTGAAGAAGAAACTTGCTACTCAGAAAGATGAAGTTCCACCCTGGTTTTAAGGACTGATGCCAACTTGAAAGTCTCAGCTGGAAGTTGTAGTGTTTTTCAAAGAACTCACTCCATGGTAGCTTGCAGGGTAATGTATCTTGGGATTGATCTGCCCTTACCCTACCAGTTCTCAAACTTTCCTTGAAAGACTGTATTTGTGTTCTTGCTTTGCATGCATGCTTAGATACAGATGGATTTGGAATGTGTATGAAAATGCAGAGGTTCATGAAAGTTAGGCACAGGATTGCACTTGAAAAGATGGTCAGATAGAGGAATATATGGGCTTTTACAGAATCTCATCTGGCATGAGTCAAGGTGAATGACCATAAAGTACAAAAATTGGAAAGTGAGTATACCCAAGTATGCCCCAGAGTTCATGGGCAGATGCAGATTGTAGCTATGATTTGCAGGCACTCAGGCCAAAAAAGAAAAAAACATCCCCAAACCTGTTATCATTTTTTATTTCTCTCTCCTATTTTACCTTCTTGTTTACTCCTAATTCACAAGCAGTGGCTTGTCTACAGCCCTGGACAGTGGAAATCAGAGCTCGTTAAATCACCATATGAAAGGGTTAAGAAAGAGAGACAGTCTTGCAATACATTAATCTGTTTTATGTAAAACCTTTTTTTAACTGAAGACTGTGAAACTAATGATTTCCTGGTATCTCCTCCTCTGTAACTAGCCGAAGCTGCACTCCTGATCTTTTGTCCAACTCCCTGTTACATCTCTTTTATTTTTTTTTTACTGCCTCCCACGCACAGAAGCCTGAAACTTGTCTGTTTTTTAAATCCTCCTTCCCTTTTCTTTCCTGCCTAAGTCTGACAGATCCTCCTCCACCTCCACTACCTCTCTTCATGATGTTTCTAAGATCTGTCCTTTCTCCTTTATGAGTAAAACTGGCATCCAAGCAGCAGGCTTAAGCCTTGCCTGTTGGCCTCAGCAATAAATCCAGCTTACCGATGCCTGGGTACAATGCTTCCTGCTAACTCAGGCTCTGACCTGGACACCCGGCCGAGGCCTTTTGCCTATCCTGGGTTTAGCTCTGCCCTCAGACCTGACCTTCATCTGGTATTGCCTGCCTGCCCTGACCAATGCCAACACTGGCCTGACGGTCATCTTCTGAAACTAGCAATAAATCTTCCTGATGGCACCTGCTGGGGCCAAATTCTGACATGGAATCTGCCCAGGGTCTCCCGGCAGCTGAGATCTGTCATGTGCCGTGTGTTTGTGCCAGCCATAGTGTGACCTAGCCCTTTTCAAACCTAGCGCTACGCGAAGCCTGGGCCGCCACTGCCTGTCTCTGCCCTCTCCCATGGGCTATCACCAGCCACAAACACGGTGTGCCTCGTGATCCATTCTCTCGCCAGCCCTAAGCCAAATGCAGTCAGGGCTCTTTGACCCAGCAGCAAAAGCAGTTCATTGATCTTTTGTGTTGAACCATGGGCCTTTCCCTAAAAACAGGTGGGCTCCAGGCAGGGCTGATATCAGCCGGGAGCTGAGCCAAGTACACCCTCTGCGGGACGTGAATTCATTTGATTTACTTAATGACAGAGAACATTTTGAAGGACTGAAATACAGCATAATAGTAGCCTTGCTCTTGCTAACCTTTCAGGGTTCATTTAAATATGAAGAAAACCTTTATAAAATGAAATATTTTAAGCTCCCTTTTCTTGTTAGTTTTCAGGTTTTTTCTTCAGACTAGGTGCTGGGGAAGAGCTAGCTTGGGCTTGCTGAGGTTTTTTGTTGCTGGGGAGAAGGAGGCAGCGTGGTAAGGAGAATAAATAGAGCGCAATGAGTTTTCCAGGCCTTGCTGTACTATCTTCTTTTCCGTGCTTGCAAATGCAATAGGCCAAATTCTGATTCTCACAATAGGCAGGTATTAAAGGTATCCTTCATAACTTTTGCTCTGATCAACAAAGCCCTTTCTTCAAACCCTTCAGCTTCCTATATTTAGACCTTTTCTCAGCTTTATTCTGTTGAGGTATTGTCTGTTTGCTTCAGCACCCCCTTTGCTTTACTAGAAATGCTAGAAATAAATAACAAGCTTCTTGGGTAAGTTGAAAGACTTGCTGTTGCTCTGTAGTCTTTGTTTACCAGTCTTCAAGTGACCGGTAAAGCCAATGCTTCTCACCCTTCCAGACATTTTCTATCATGGGATGAATTTTGAGGAAAATTTTGAAGACCCAAAGAAGGACTTATATATCCAAAAGCTATTTTCCCCATCCTCCATCTGTGCTAGCTATTTTAATAAAATAGATTTCCTCTCCATTCCCTTGGTTTTTTTGGTGCTTGGTTTGTTTGTTTGGTTTTTTTTTTTAAAAAAAGGGACAAATAATATTTGGTGAAAAAGTAGTGAGCAGTAATTGGCATACAATTGTGTATCTGTAGACACTTGTGTATTTTAATAAGGAATGCACTGAAAAAATTTAATCCTTTTGTGGGTTTTGGGTTCATAGAATGCAAATGTTTTCAGGCTTAAATCCAAGCTTTTGTACATATCTGTAACTTCTCCACATCCAGTCAGGACCTAACCACAGAGCTTCCATGCAGTGTATTTTAATAGAAGAAAGAGGAATTGCTCTATGTCTGTTTAGGATGGGGTTGATGTGGTCATCAGAAGTAACGAAACAGATGAATGGGATGTGGTTAGGACATATGCATTATATCTCTATTTCTGTGACAATTGCCCAATAGGCCGAGGGGTAGATGAGAACCTCCATTTTATGCCTGATGGAAAAGCAGTCCATTTTAAAAGGTGTTGTTCCTCATATTCTGCAAAAGGCATATAGGCTCGTGCTCTCAGTGAGTACCTCTCCAAAGCCAGGCATTCTCCTTTCTTCAGGGTGCTGCATTTCCCCCGTCTCTCTCCCACATCTCACCTGCTTGCTCACACGTTTTGTGAAAACTGGCCAGATTCCTGCCCGGTACTGGCACTGTTTGGGAAGACTTTCCACGTAAGAGTGGAGTGAGTGTGGCTGGGCTGGCTGTGGGGAGGCAGGGGAAAGGCTCAGGAGAGAAATGGCCCTAACCAAAAGATGAAGCAGCTTGTCAGAGCAATATGATAGCCGCTTTCCTTTTTTTGGCTGCTACTTTTTTTTTTTTTTTTTTTTTTTTTTTTCTTTTCCTGGTTTCGCTTGTACTCTATGGTAAACCAAACAGTATGAGACAGCATGGATTGCAAAATACCATCTGTAGGTTCTTTATAACATGGAGGAAGTGGGAGAGGAGGGAGTTTCATCTCATGCATTACATCTTGCTGCAACAAATTTGTAAAAATCAGTAAGATTTACAGCTCAACTCCCCTCCTCCCAATGATGTCAAAACCAGGCATCCTGTTGTTCATCCAAAAACAGGATAGGAGAGTTTAGGTTTCTAAAGTTTAATATGTTAAGCAGCAATCTGCAGGAACTGTGCTTTACCTCATTTTAACTTCTGTTTATCAACAGAAAGCATACAGAACCTGCTGTGTGAAGACTTAAATTCAATAGCCTGTACTAGGCCATGGTCTTACCCAGTTCAGAGTTTCTTTTAAGAGACACCGAGGGAAGCTACAGAAATATTGATTTCTCAGTCAGGACACTACTTTTTAAAAGTATATTAAAAAGTAAAATGGCTTGTACTGCCCATCTATGTCTCTCTGCTTGCCCTACAAATGAAGCTGCAAACTATCATTCTGGCTCTCATTCAGTAGAAAGCAAAATGTTTGTTTTGGTGGGCAAAGGAAGCAGGTCTAAGAGAATAAGAGAAAAGAAGGCAACTAGATTGATGAAGTGGCTGGAGGTAGATGGTACAGGTGTTTTCCTGGCCCTTTGCCATGGATGTAGAAATTCTCCACATCTGTCAGAGCACTATGACACAGATTTAAAAATTATGTGTAGTCAGAGCATTGTGTACTTGTGTGTGCTGCAGCCAGCAAATGATAATCATCCTTATGTGATTCCTCACTGTAAGTGTCCTGGACAAACAGGAGGGAGGGAAGACTTTAAAGAAACTGGAAGTTTTCAAGGTGATTAGAGAGTTTTGGCATACTGGAAAAGAGCGGAGTTTCTAGTACATGTTGGGTTATGAAGTTTGCGGAGTGTCCTTCTCCCCAGGCGTTCGTGCATGTGTATCTAAATGCTTGAGAGCTTGGGGGAAAGTGTTACTTCTTTGAACACATTTCTAGTTGTACGGTTTCTAGTTTCTGGATATCTGGCCACTGAACTGATATCACTGTTTTTCATGTTGACTGGAGCATCTGCTAGATATCCATCCACCAGCCCCCTTCACTGTGGGCTACCAGCAACCTCATGCAGAAGGAAGTACCTTCAACTGTTTCAGCAAAATTTGTCAGAGAACATATGTCTGGGGCCCTTACGCAGCCTTTTGTTTCAAGTGGGACAATATTTTATCTGCTGGAGGTACAGAACAACGTTGTAATGGCTTTTGACACCTCACAGTCAGGGATTTCCACCTGTTCCTGAGACATTCCCTCCATCTATTTATTTTCGGTGGTGGTACCAGAGAGCTCCCAGGGAAGAAGAGGCAGGTTGCTCTTGCAGACATGACAGCCCTTTTCCAGGGAGGCTCTGCAGGGTGGGAGTGTTCGGCTGCACCTCAGGGACTTGCGCAGTATAAAGTACATGCACAATGGGAACCCCTAACAGTGAACCTGTTCCAGCTGGGTTTCTCTTGCAAGTCCAGATTTGTTGAATAAAGGTTGAGGAGTGAGAGGAAGAATTAACATTTGCTGCCATGTAGTGATGTCTGTAATTTGATGTCTCTACCCCGAATCTTGCCTTGACTGTTGTTGTAATCTGATACCTTACAAATAGTGCTCATATAATAAAGTGAATATTAATTGGAGTTAGTAGATAGAAGGGAGAATATGAGGCACAGAAAGTGACTTGACATTAATTTCATGACAGTGCTTCTGCTATTTACATGAAAAAATTTACCGCATGGCTTCGACATGTGAAACACCTGGAATAGCCTAACGTCATGAAAGATAAGCTCTTCTCAGCAAGCAGTTTGTCTTTCATATCTCCCTATGAAGGCAAAGTATAGGTCCCATGTCATATATTGCCAGTCTTGCGGTGCTGCTAGTGCAGCTGCATCACTGCAGACCTGCCTGAAGAAGAGGAGTAGGCTCGAATGCCCATGGGCATGGAGGGCTTCAACTTCCCAACCCACACACAGAACTTGGCCCTGCGTACCTAGATATGTGCCACTGGAATGAGAAGGGGACTGTATAAATAGTTTTATTTCTCTCTCTCTCTTACATTTCAGAAGTCCACTTGGACCCCCAGAGGACGTGGTGCCCTGCAGCCGACTGTCAGACGGTGTGCCATATTGCACCGAGTGAGTCGGGAGCGCTGGTGCCAGTGGAGTGTCCGGCTTGCCACCTGACGTTCTGCTCCTCTTGCAAGGAGGCATGGCATCTGCAGCACCTGTGCCAGGAAAACCAAACTACTCCAGTACCAACTGAACGGGGGTAAGGGGAGAAACCAGAGAGGCCACAAGGTCTTTTGATTCTTTTTGGCATGGGGTACTAGCTCTTGTGCCTCACACCAGTCTCATGGGACAGCTTTGTTCTAGCTGCTTAGATGCACCTCTGAGACTGTCCATATCTCCTGGCGTTTCAAAAATGTAATTCCAGTCTAATTATTATTTTGAATGATAAAATTTATTTTTTAATACTTCATATTACTTGTGTACTTATCAAGCTTGGGTTGCCACTGACACTTCTGAAAGGTGAAGCCCTCCAGGGCTGTGAATCTGCCTGAAGGCTTTGTTTGCATGCTAGATTTACGACTTGTGTCCATACAAAACATCCAATACACTAATATTTCGGGATCCAAACTTTGCTTGTACTGTGATTAAGAAGTCAGCTCTGCTTAATATTTATAGAATATCTGCAGACATGAATCTTAACTCTTACTCAGAGTGGGTGTAAAATTTCCCAATCTGATTTATGCTCATTTTGCTTAGGTGTAAATGACCTACGGATAAGGTTATATAAGGCATTAATCTACAAAAAGAAAACACTTTTGTGTTTAAATTCTATAAGGTCTGTGGCCATCCATCTTTCTTTTCAGAATCAGATTACATTCAGTCATGTGTGTTTTCTATCATTTTTTGCAAGAAATGAAAGACTTACTTAGTATCTAAGCATTCTGCTCACTAGAGACTTCATTGCAGAGGAGTTGCCAAAGAGCTCTTGCCATAATTCATCTTCTGCAGGTTTGATCTTTGGCTTTAGTGGAGTTTAAGACTGTTTTGCTCATGCAGAGACAGTGCTATAAGTTGTATAATCCAGTCATGTTAAATGAATTGTGCAAGCTGTCTTACAAAGTGCTAATTTTTAATGCTGTAGATGATATGGTTGTGGGCATAGTGAGTGTTGGGTTTATGTAGCATAAAAGACCAAGGGAATGGAGTTTCACTTTTACATGATATAAATAATCTTACACCTAGTAGTGAGTGTACTTCAGTGTATTGTACTGAATATAGGCTTCACATGTTGGTTGCATTAAGACAACGTTAGGTGCTCTGGAAAATAAGCACTGTACATATTAGGCATTGGAGCTGAATATCAACAGTAATTACAGTCACATTTCACTTTAATATTTCCCTTCTCTTCTAGATCACTTATGGGAACGGAGACAGAGGCATCCATTAAGCAGTGTCCAGTTTGTCGGATCTATATAGAGCGAAACGAGGGCTGTGCTCAGATGATGTGCAAGAACTGCAAGCACACCTTTTGCTGGTACTGTCTACAGAACTTAGATGTAAGTGCCACAGGAATAAAAAAAAAAAAAAAGCTAGATAAAGGGTAACAGGGCTGGAGTTAGTCTGAGGCCCTGTACAAGCTCTCTACCAACTCGTTGATATGCTAGTGTACGTTTTGGCTCAATTCAGCTTCTAACTTCATTTCTTTCTTCTCATTCATCCAGTGCTATTATTTATATCAGCATTCTTTTTCTAGAAAGGATTATAGCCATGTCTGTGGGTCATAGAATCATAGAATCATAGAATGTTTTGGGTTGGAAGGGACGCCCAGAGCCCACCTAGTCCAACCCCCCTGCAGTGAGCAGGGACACCATTACCTAGACCAGGTTGCTCAGAGCCCCGTCCAACCTGGTCTTGAATGTTTCTATTCCCATACTAGTTCTCTGAGGGAAATGGGACAGACCGGTTGCTTTCTGGAGGTCCATTCTAGCACTAGCTTTCTCTGATTCCCTCTTCCAGTGCAGTAAAATTCGTTCGGTTGAGAGCCAGAAAGTGAGTGTCTTCCACCTGCCCTAACCACAAGGGTCACAGCTCATCCAAAAAATGGTATGGTAAGGGGTGAAGGGTGTTGTTTCTCAGGTGGGTGCATTATAGAGCTCCCTGGTGCTCTTGTTTCTCAGGTGGGTGAGTTAAGACCTATGGACTAGGTCTCCTTTACTAGTCCATCTCTAGTGCCATGTTTGCTGAAGAGAATGGTTAGTAGGCTTGAGGATAAAAATGTCGGATTCTGAACATGGATTATGAAGTGTAGGTGGCTAGTTACTTCGCAAGTGATACCAACTTGTCTCAACTCGTACGGACTTCAGGCTTCCAAGCCGGACTAAGAGTATGGGAAGTAACATGCTTGTGTATATGGCAGCTTCCCTTTGTGGCACAGTCATCAGTAGCAACTGTGGGAGTGTGAAAAGGCCTTTACCAGCACTAGAAATAAAATGTTAGATGCTGCATGGTTTTTCTTCTTTTTTGTTCTCCACAGCCAGCAAACAATGGCACTTCCTCATTCTTCATCCTTCCTTTTCTCAGCACGCTAAACAGGTTTCGCTTAGCATTACATCCCGTTTCTGTGTGTGTGCTTTTTCAACATGAGTCTTATGGCTTGCCTCAGAGTACGTACGGTACACAATGATTGCTTAACACTGCACTGAACTGGAAGACTGTCAGATTCTCACAGACTCTGCAGGCATGCCCTTACCAAGTTTTCGTCAGTTCAAAGGAGAAAGGAAAAAGAACTGTAGTTGTGTGATTCAAATGCAGTTTTTCTAAATGTGCAGGGTTACAGGAGCTCCAGGGGTAGATGAAAGCAATTCCTGCAGAGGCAAAGAATAGGGCTGAAAAATGAAAAAGGTAGCAGCGTCGGGTTACAGCACAGCTAGCTAGGGGAGGGTAACACAGGAGTAAATGCAGTCACCTTCTGAAGAAAAACCGTATAATTTAATAAGTATTACTGGGAAAAGAGAAGGGAAATGGGGATTTCCTACTTTTAAAATTTTCCTGGTAAGCCTAGGAAGAAAACGACCCTGAAGTGCAGGGACAGCCTGAGAACAGAAAGTAGAGGTACCTCAGGAAGATGATCCCTTGGATTGCTAGCTTTCAGAAATATCTGCTGTTTACAGGTCCAGCTATCATCACCAAATTATAGACCAGGTACTTGTGCAGTAAGCACAATGCATGTGCTTTTTTTTTTTTTTTTTTTTTTTAAAAGGTGGGGGATGAAAAGTGCTATACAATAGCTCAGGTTCCAAACACACCACACTTTTTGAAACTGCAAGAAGTTTCTGAAGACAGGTGAACTTGTCTGCCAGCAGCTGGTAATTTTTAAAGCAGTGTCAGGAAAGTTGTATTTCCAGTCCAGTCTTGAACTTCTCCTTGCAGTACTGTAACCTGCTCTTACAACTTCTCCTTTTGTTTTCAGAATGATATCTTCTTAAGACATTACGACAGAGGCCCTTGCAGAAACAAGCTGGGCCACTCACGGGCTTCGGTGATGTGGAACAGAACGCAGGTGCGTTCCTAGTCAGCTGAGCTGAGCTCTTATGCATGCATGAAGCAAAGAGATTTTACCCTTCAGTGAAGGACCAAGATGATTATTTTGATGTTTTCATCTATTTTTTGTGACCTATGCTGTGCTTAATCATGCACACGTATATTTTATTTTCCACATTAGGTAAATACGTATTTTTCCCCACCGTGTCTTTCAGGTTGTGGGGATCCTCGTTGGACTAGGTATCATAGCATTGGTGACCTCTCCCTTGCTGCTCGTGGCATCTCCATGCATCATCTGCTGCATTTGCAAATCTTGCCGAAGCAAAAAGAAAAAACACAGCCCACCAACAACCTAAAACTCTGTGTCTATTTGAGCCTCCACCTGTACAGCATATGTATGTGAGAAAGCACAATGGTTGTAATTTGGTGCCATACCTACCAAATAATACTCCATTTTTTTGCCAGTTCTTGGGATAAGTGCCTATTCTTTACAGGCTACTCTATCACTAACAAGTCCCAGTGTGGGAAAAGTCTAGATAGTTGTGCAGTACATATGGTACAGGTTTTTGCTTTCTAAAAGGAAAAGAGGACACCGTTCAGTAGTTCATACCCTTGAATATGAGCCACCTTCTGAGACTGCTAGAACTTTACCATCTTCCATCAGCTGCATGTGACTTGATCCTGCAGTGTTACTCTGCCTTTGCAGACCCAGCCATTACTGTCATGCTTTCTGTTAGTTCTCGGTGGTGCTCTGATTCCTGAGAAAGTTTTGGATATTCTATAAAAGGGACAGAGAGAAAAGCCTGATGAAGAAGTTCTGTCTGCTAGCTTGTGTCCCACTACAGGTAACAAACTGTTAAGAAAATATATTTGACAGTTTCCTGTCAACTGGCTGCCATGGCATTTCTTTCAGCATTGAAATCAATTTGATTTATAGTATTGATCTCGATTATAAAAGTAAAACCAACTCAACCATTTCTAAGATAGGGCTCTCTTTTGAGAGTCTGGACTACCCTGAGAAAGATGTTATTTTTTCAGATCAAACATGACATATCTACCTTGAAATATTAGGAGTATGCATGTTTCCCTGCCATTGGCATGCCTTTTGTCAGTAACATGGGTGTAGCAAACTCATCATGAAGCTAATTTTTAAGAAAGGCCATGATATAGTTCATATTTTGTGCACAGTATTGGGATCTTGGTTGTGCATATATAGAGTGGCTGCATGAGCGTGGATATACTGAGTAAATATGCAGAATTTATTTGCTAGGCAGACAGTATATTTTTTCAAGGGTTTACATGGGGCGGCAGCAAGAGCCCTGTCAAAAAGTTACTCAGACCAGGTATAACCAAACCCTCCTTTAAAACCTTATGGACCTGCTGAAGTGAATACTTGAGAAATGCTGTGTAAACGTAAGCTCCATC
>KL278355.1:21286-32893 GCA_000699545.1 Podiceps cristatus | reverse complement strand
TAGGGAAAGGCAAATGCATATGTAGCGGGGGAAAAAAATCATGGGAGTAATGTGTAAGACTACATTATTTTTGTTAGTTTTAATAAGATGGGTTGATTAAGCTGCCAGAGCTGAAGCATATGGGATCAATAAAAATAATTCAAAGAGAGCACGTATGTAAACAACAGGGGGTAACTCAGAAAGAACAGAGCATGTGTTTTAGTTAATTAAAAGTAAAACCTTAATTCTAAGTTTCTGGTGGCTCACAGTCCCTCTGAGTACTTTGGTCACTCTTCCCAGCTGTGACTCTGGCTTAGATGGCCTTAGGCCTGGGTCTGCGGTTGTGCTTGGAGCTGGGTGTTCGTGTGTGTCCCACTGAAGCCAGTCTGGTCTGTGCCAAGCTTGTGCCTGTGTATAAACTTGCGGGACAGTAACTCTGCAGGAGAAGAGCCCTGTACGGCGGTGGACAGGGAGACTGCCAGGGTTGCATGCCCGCCTCCCTCCAGCAGCCTCGCCTATTGGGGATGCCCCCGAGGGAGGGGAGGGTGGTCCCCCCCTCCCTTCCCAAGCATCTTGTGTCTCCTTCTGCTCCTGCGCTGGTGTATGTTGCATGCTATTGATGCAAGGCCAGACCCATCCTTCCAGTTATAAATCAAGGAAAGGCTAATGGTGGCTTTGCTACATGGACAAAGAACTGTTCTCTGTAATTCCAGCAGACCCTGGAGACGGTGCAGGCTGGGGCTTACAGGAGTAAGTGTCCAGGGGGCTTCCCCAGCACAGGATGGGATGCTGCCCTGTAGGGAGGTGTCCCCACTCCCAACACAGATACTGGAGTGCATCCATGGCTTGCCTCTTCCTCCAGACTGATTTGCATGGTAGCAGTGAAGTACTGACTCCCCTTCCACTCCTCTGGGAAGGCAAACCTCTCTCAGACCCAGGGTTTTGTGTCAGTCTGAGTCTGTAACTGTCATTAGGTCACACGGAAAGGATTAACACCAATGGCGACCAGGGCTACTTATGGCCTTGGCGACAGAGGTGTTATACGACTGTATAGAGCATAATTGTATATAGTTGTCACTACCTAGCTATTTATTTATATGCATGTGGTGATCTCGGTCACCTCAGGTGTTCTGGTTTCTCCCCAGAAATGACTGTGCTCTAGCATATGTGAGACTAAAATATATGGCACCTGTGCAAGGCCTGGAGAAGCCCAGGGGTAAGATGCTGTGGTGATAAAGGATGTTGCTTTGCTGAGGGAAGATGAAGTTATTTTGCTCTTTGCAAAGCATGTTTCCCTCCCCTCCTTGACTCATTCTTTGAAATGACTGAATGGTTTTGGCTGAGGTTGTGCCCTCTTCCTCCTGTTACTGGATTTTGCACATCCAAAGGTTCCTGTAAAGCCGGCACTAACATGGGCCTGCTGGGAGCGCTGCTAGGCTGCAGCATTCCTGGAGCCTGGCAGGGCAGATGGAGGAGACGCTCCTTTATATCCTGTGGACTGCATCAAGCAGCATATATATTATAGCTTCCTCCTCAAGGTTTGTTTTAAAAAATGGATGCTAATGTACTAAAAGGAATGATACCATTTATTTTTAAACAGGGTTTAACTAGAAAACAGCTGTTTCATGATGTATTCCTTGTGTTTCACTTACATTTTGTCCTTTGGGAAAGCAATGGGGAAAGAGAGGCATGGGTCCAAGCTGGGAAAGAAAGAGGTAAAAAAAAAAAAAAAAATAGGAGCCAGGCAATAAAAAGCAGTTTATAATAAATGTCTGACTTGAAGGCAAAAAAACAATGTGGGATTGTGGCAAGCTGATTTCACAAAGTGATTTACCTGTCTTGCTTTGAATGTTGCTCAGAAATTGTTGGTGTGGGTACACTGACAGACTTTTTCTGCTCCTGGAGGAGTCAGAGGTAATCCTAGACTTGGGAGATGGATGTTGAGTGTCTGAGAGGTGGGTCTCTCAAAATGGTAGCTCAGGGACTGGCAGATGGTAGACACATGGCATGGAGAATGGCAGGTGTTGCTGAGCTGGGTGTTGATGCAGGCTCCCCAGGGCACAAGATGGTAGGTACAACTACCCCCCGAGGGGTGGCATGTGGGGCCCTTCTGCCCTGCTGTCACGGGATGTCTCCAGAGGTCATGCCAGGTGGGCTTTTCCCATTTGCTTTCTGGATGCAGCACAGGGGTGGGGCAGAGCCCTGTGTTGACATCTTGGGCATCAGCATCTAATGTTGTTCCCCTTCTCCAAACTCTTCAGGAGAACTTTTAGAGCCTGTATTGAGGCTTCTGGTGGGTGCAGCTTTCTCAAGCTGACCTTGCAGAAGGAGGTCCCAGCCACTGAACACCTGCCACATAAGACTTGTAGGCATCTGGCTTGAGCATCCTAGTTGTAAATCCTTGAAGGGTCATGGGAAGTTGCATTAATCATAGAATCATAGAATTGTCAAGGTTGGAAAAGACCCTTAAGGTCATCGAGTCCAACCGTTAACCCATCACTGCCAAGTCCATCTATACCATGCCCTCAAGCACCGCATCTATCCGTTCTTTAAACACCTTTAGGGATGGAGATTCAACCACTTCCCTGGGCAGCCTGTTCCAATGCCTGACCACCCTTTCGGTGAAGAAGTTTTTCCTAATATCTAACCTAAACCTCCCCTGTCACAGCTTGAGGCCATTTCCTCTCGTTCTATCACTTCTTACTACAGAGAAGAGACTGACCCCCACCTTGCTACAACCTCCTTTCAGGTAGTTGTAGAGAGCAAGAAGGTCTCCCCTCAGCCTCCTCTTCTCCAGACTAAACAATCCTAGCTGCCTTAGCCGCTCCTCATAAGGCTTGTGCTCTAGGCCCTTCACCAACTTTGTTGCCCTCCTCTGGACATGCTCCAGCACCTCGATGTCCTTCTTGTAGTGAGGGGCCCAGAACTGAACACAGCACTCGAGATGCGGCCTCACCAGTGCTGAGTACAGGGGCACAATCACCTCCCTGGTCCTGCTGGCCACAATGTCTTTGTCCCTCCCTGTTCTCCTCTCCCACTTCCCCAAAAGGTCTTGTGTGTGGCGTCAAGGAACAGTGAAGCTGAGACACTGGACAGACCCCACATCCCTGCTCCAGAAAGTAGGACACCCTTTCTCAAGGTGCAGCCTCACTAGGGTCATGCAGTTAGCTACATCTGGGCTGTGTCTAGAGGCTGTCCACAGCAAGCACAAGGGTCTTACTGGGTTGCAGAGGGATTTGAAGTATGCTTGTACATGGGCTTGTTGCCTGGCTAATGGGACACCCCATGGTCTCTGGCTTACCAGGCACCTGCTCCCCATGTCTGGGAGAGATGGGCAGGAAGGGATGGTGTCCAGATTGCTGTCCCCTGGCCTTTAGCAAGGGTGGGAGTAGAAATGGGATAAGCCAGTGAGGTTTGGCCCAAGGTGGATTCAGTTGTAGCAAGCTCCCTTTTGCAGTGACAGGAAAGTTAAATGCTGGTTTGCAGCATGGCTGAATGCAACCTCTGCTCCCCTCCCTGGCTGCGTGGCAGTGGGTGATTATCTAGAGACAGGAGAAAATTCAGCTGGTGGAAGTAGGTTATGTTCTCCAAAATGCCATAAGATCTGAAACTTCCAAACATGGTTTAAGTTGCTGGGGTGATGCAACTTCCTATTAACTGAGATCATGAGGTTTTTAACATGGATGGCTGTGCACTTTGGCTATGATGTGTGAGGCTCTGTGGGAGCAAAGCGGAGTTCATTCCTTTTCACTGAACTTAAAGGATGTATCTGAAATATTTCAGATGTTTCTCTGTGTGGGAACTTTCACTATTACTTTCAGGAACAGAGCGTTTACAAGTTCGGAAGTAACCTGGCTTTCCCTTGTGTACTTAGTGGCTCTCTGGGGACTTTTCTTTGCTTCTTTCCTCTTTCTGTGGGCATGACCCAAGGCAATGGCAAGGAGTAGGGGTACGGGGGATTGCTGATGATCTTGCCTCTCTGCCAGGCAGCTGCCTTCCCAGCAGGGCAGAGCAGAGAACT
This sequence comes from Podiceps cristatus, assembly GCA_000699545.1. NCBI lineage: Eukaryota > Metazoa > Chordata > Aves > Podicipediformes > Podicipedidae > Podiceps > Podiceps cristatus. Next base: position 28,893 of record KL278355.1, on the reverse strand, counting down.
AATCCAGAGGTTTTGGCCAAGCACTGTTTTATAGCCAAATCTGCATGTGTGCTCTGTAACTGGAGGAGCAGCCACCATGGCGGGGGCTGGGCATGGACCTTCCCAGCAGCTGCTAAATGGTGCTGATGAAGGTAGCCAGTGCTTTGCCTTTTAGAAAAGTAATACCTATTTGTCTCTGGGTGGGCACAAGAAAATGGAGTTACCCTTTACTTGCTAAAAGCTTGATTTTCTTCTTGGCACAGGCTCCGGAGGGTTTGGAAATGCCAGTGACTCCCTTCTGCTGCCCGTGAGGGCTCCCTGGGGCTGCCGTCGCATCGGACAGGAAAGCTTGGTGGGGAAGAAGGTTGGTTACTGCCAGGAAATATGGTACAAATATTGGTGGGGTTGTGCTGCAGCAGGTTAGGTTAAATGCTAGGAAGAGATCAGACGGGTGAAATCACAGCCCCTGAGGGAAATGGGGCTCTTTGAACAGGATCATCTGAAAATACTAGAGTGAAGGGTACAGCAGGAGACCAGCTGGGGCTGGATGAGCCCTAGAGTGTGTTTTGAAGGAGTTGCTTTACTAGAGTGGGGGAAAGCAAGTGTCATCTCAATCCTGTCCCATCATCTTTACTTAAAGGATGAGCTTAAAAATGAAGCATGACAGATGATGCTGTACCCTAGTGCAACCTCCTCAGCTTCTCAGGCAGCACTTGAAGGCCCTTAAAATAATCTCTCAAGGTAGTCAGCGGTTGTTATTGCTCCAGGAGGCTTGCAAAGGGTGCATAGTCTGAGAGGCTGCACAGGTGGGTGCCTGTATGGGGCAAATAAAGCTGGGGAAAGCAAACCTGTAAGCAGCCTCCTTGCTCCTAGTTCTTGTGCTACGGGAGAGTCTTGAGCCCACTGTCATAAATTTTAAACAGCCTACTTGTTGCTATTTCTGCCCCTGGCTAGGAGGCACCCAATGGGTCAGAAAAAGCGAGATGTATGAGAAGGCTTGCTGCTTTGTGGTGACCTTCCTGCCCCTTGAGAAGAGCTGTCATGGGATATCATGTGGGGAAATGCTGCATAATGCATGTCCCGGCAGGTGACAGAAGGTGTCTGTGGCCTGCCAGCAAATACTGAAAACTGAGTGAAATAAACCCAATGGGTTATTCCAGTTATGCTCTCTCCTCTGGCCTTCTGCTCCATCAGGCAGGTGAGGAGGGCATCTCTGTAGGCACATCAGGATGGAGGGACGAGCTTGGGGAGCAGGAGGCAGTTCTTGGCTGTAATAGAAAAAGAGAGGTTGGTGAAAGAAAGCTTTGAGCTGAGAGGAGGAGGAGAGGGAGTTCAGGGAACACCCCTGAAAAGCTGCTGAAAATTATAACTGGGAGAAGAGATAAAGTGGGTCATGGCTGGGGCTGAGAGGAGGCTGAAGGGCCTTGGGGAGGATCTGGGTTGAAGAGGCAACACCAAGGAGACAACTGGGTAATAGAAAAAGAGAGGTTGGTGAAAGAAAGCTTTGAGCTGAGAGGAGGAGGAGAGGGAGTTCAGGGAACACCCCTGAAAAGCTGCTGAAAATTATAACTGGGAGAAGAGATAAAGTGGGTCATGGCTGGGGCTGAGAGGAGGCTGAAGGGCCTTGGGGAGGATCTGGGTTGAAGAGGCAACACCAAGGAGACAACTGGTAACCAGGAAGGTTTGCAGAAAGCACAGCGCAGAGCACTCTGCCATCTCACACCGAGCGTGCATGACCCCTGCTGTTCCTACATGCAGCTTGAGAAGAAGAAAGTGAAGAAACTGAAGAAAGCAGGGACTGGCAATGGAAAGCTGATCCGAGGGGGTATTTCCTGCTGGAGGTCCTGATTCGGACCTGGAGGTGCAGGTGGCTGAAAGCCCTTCCAGCAGATCCCTCTTTACCGCTTGGATGTACAACATTCGCTCTTGGGAGAGGAAGAAGCAATGTGGGGCGGGGAGGGTAAAAAGGGCAGAGAGTCATTTGGAAACGGAATCAGCCCCCCAACTAGTTGGAGAGGCAACACTCGCGTTGTGAAACTTGTGAAGTTTTGGGCTTGATCTATTTGATCTCAGTGTGTGTGAAGGATGCTGCTGGGTTTGTAAGACTGCTGGAGTATGGAGGGCAGTAAGCTGCCCAAGGGACAGGTCTCCCGAGTAAAAGGGGTTAATGCCCTCGGGCAAAGCTGGCTCGCAGCCCGAAGGGGCTGACCCTGCCGCAGGCGGGGAGGGGGTGAGGACCCCCGGTGGGGGGGAGAGGCGGCCTATCAGGCTACCAAGTGCAGTTTCTGGCTGCCATCTAGTGACTTTCAGGGGTAACTAAAAATGTTTAAAAAAAAAAAAAAAAAAGCCTGGTTTTAGTGTCGGGCTGCAAACGGGGCCGCGGAACTCGCGAAGTTAAGCAGCAGGGAGATCATCCTGAAATACCATGGTCTTTGTTTTCTGTATCTCCGGCGCAACAACCGTGGGAAGCTCTGGCTCTCTAAGAGATTTGGGTGGGTAATTAGTCATGAAGTATATTTGTCACTGAATAAGGTTATTTCCCAAAGTAGAGATGAAAATAGAGCTGCCTCCCGCCCCCCCTCCCCCCCCCAGCATTGCTGCTCCAGGTTGGAGTGGGTTTGCTTTGCCTGTGTTTGCTGGCTGCTTCTTACCAGTGCCCTTGCAATGTTTGCACAGACACAGGGAGAAGCCCCTGAGTAAAACTTTGTGGAAACTGGAGCAATCCCAATAAAAAGGGAAAAAGACCTTTATTTTTGAACTTTGAAGTGCTTCAGGTTCACCTACTTATGATGGACCATGACCCATAAGATTGTTTTCTTCTATGGAGAGCTGTAGGGACGACCTAACGAGGCAAATAAGTTATTTGGATCAGAGATTTCTTGGCCTTCACAGCTCTAGGAAATTAATAGGACTGGAGTTAAGATTAACTTTTAAAACTGGATTCTTCTCAAACTTCTAGGTGAAAACATGAGGATTTTCTACTGAAACCAAAGGGAGGAGCTCCATGAATTTTAAATAGGCCAAGATTTTACCTTAACTTGGGAGTCCACTTACTACTTCTGAAGTAATAACATCACAAAGAATATTTTTTTTTTTTAACTTGGAAGCATTTTTGGAAAATTTACTGGAGCTTTGTGTGTACAAATATTAGGGGTATGCAAGCCTTTCACCTCTGTCTCAAAATAACCTCGGCAAGCACTAATACCTTTGCAACCTGTTATCACCTAGCAGGCTTCTCCTTTCCACCTCCAAACAGCAGCTTGCCAGAGCAGCGATGGAAATAGAGTATTGCAAAATGGCTTTTCTTTATTTCCCCTTTCTCTGTGCCTTCCTCCCTGCCTGAAGCTTCCCAGGGAGTCCCACTATGACGGCTTTAGCTGCTGAGAGCAGGACGTCTAGAAATACTGCAGGTATCCTGTTACCACTGCTTCAGTCTTTCTTGTTCCCTGGCACCTTAGGGAGCTCTGGTGCCACCGGTGATAAATCATTTCTGCTGCTTGTATCCTTGGGGGCAGCCGCAGTAATTACTTGGAGTGACCCTTGCTTTCAGCCATCACGAAAACCTTGCCATAATCCCAGAAGAGCTTAAATCCTTGATAGAGTGTAAACTGCTGGCACCAAGGGCAGTGCGTGTAGCCAAACAGGAATATAATGCTCAAACTACTGCCCTCCAACCTGTGTATTTTTAAAACAAGGTTAATGATCTCTTGTTAAAAAGAGAACAAATGTGCAATGGTCTCAAAAAGGTGGTGACTGTTTATCCATCTATAATGTTTTAAAGACTGTTACCAGGGACTTGGCAATGACAGTCCCCTTCAGCCTGGAGGTTAGTTTGGGTGGACGAAGGTGCTGTGTGTGTGATCTAGGGGAGCTGTCAGCCCACTTGGGTGGGGATGGGAGCGGGGAGTCAGGGCTGCTTGTGGGTCAGACAGTCTCACGAGGAGATGGTGATGTAATGCTTCCCCCCTCTGAAGGTGACTCTCTTTGCAGCAATATGTTTGCTACGTTCTTTGATTGCTGGGGAGGTACAAAACCAGACAGCAGCAAAGTCAACGAGCTTGTGGAGGTGTGCAGATGACTCTCAGATGGTGAAAGGTGCACAAAAAGCAGAGCTGATGGTGTTGGCGAGCTCTCCCCAAAGAGCAGTGTGCTTCCAGAGGGTGAATGGCCTTCCCACCCTGCCACACAGGCACGCGTGGTGCTTCCACCCCCGCTGCGTGCATGCGGGCTGACCCTTTCCCTCTCTGGCACGTACCACGGCGCTGGTACGTGCAAAACCCCTGTTTTGCCCTGACTTGTCCCCAGTAGAAAGCATGAGAGATGTTCCTGCAAGCTTTTGGGCTTGTGGCTGTGTGTGAGGTGTCTGGAGGGTGAGGGCAGCAGAGCTGCTGCTGGGCCTGGCCAGTGCATCGCTGCTTTGCTGCTCCCCTCTGAAGTGTGGCTTTGTGAAACATCTGAGCGTGCCACGTCTGGGCTTTAATTCTGGAGCAGTGTGTGACTTTGGGTGCTGTAGGCTAGGTAAGTGTATCGTTCTCATCAGTGGAGCTGTCATTAGTTGCACTTGAAGACCAAGAGTCACCGTGCAGGGAGGATTTTTCACTTACCTGGTGAAATACAGCCCACAAATACCAAACCCTGGGCAAGCACCACCCAGCAGGTTTAATAATGGCAAGTTATGAGTCAAAAAAAAAATCTTTTTCTCATGGAGCATTATCCAAATACCACACTGTTGCATACCCATGCTGCATGTTCAGACTAGAAGCCAGCCACAACTTGTTACAAGGAGTGCACTTAACTCTTGGAATAGTTTGTTTGGAGAACATCATGAGTTCTCCATCATTTGGAGTTGCCAAATCAAGATGCAATGCCTTTACCAAGATCATGGTGTAACAAAGCCGTAAGTATTTGGCCTTAGGGCAGAACAAGAACAGTAGCACATACCCCAGACTTATTAGATGATGGTTTGTAAGTCTCAGATGTTGATGATATCAAACTCTAATGCTTGCAATATCTTACTTGCAACTAGCAAAGGATTCAGGTGCTTTACATTTCCAGAGCTGTTCTGTGTTAATTTTTTACCTTTTGCTAGAAAAAGGGCTGGGGAGCAGATCTTAGCAGAGGTCACGCTCAACAAGTTCTTGCCCTCTGCCTCCACTTCCCTCAACATATCTGAGGACATCAAAATAACCAACTGTTTTCCATGATCTCAAAAAACAAATCGGAAGCTGACTCCAGTGAAGTCACATTTGAGGCAGAGGAAAAAAGAGAATTTTTTACATACAAGCTCCCTTTGACAGACTTTCCTCACGCTAGGAACAACATGCATGGCAAGCATTCAGATTAACTTCACAACCAGCACCAAAATCAGGACTTCAGAACTCTGTGTAAACCTAATCAAATGCACCTGAAAACATGCCTTGCTTTTCTTGTGTGGCAGGCAGAAAATAATGTGTGTCCCTTTGGAGTTTGGGTGTAAGCACACGGGTAAACCATAATCCCCTGACATTGCTTGAATTAAATGGATGGATTTAAAAAAAAAAAAAAAAAATAGCCTGACTTTGTCTTGAAAGGATGCCAGAAGATAGAAGATGGACAAGAAACACTAAGCAAGATTGCTGAAGGAAGCATATTTGTTTATCAAAGCTAAAGCCCCCAGGCTGAGTGTTGGATGCTAAGAAAGTAAAAATCGCAGGCTTAAAGTTTCTGCCGGTCATCTCTTATCAGTCGTTCGGGCTGGAACTCTTCAAGCAGAGAGTTCGATTTAAAAGTGTGTGGATTTTTGTCGTGTTCAGCAACTGGGGTTTAACGGAGGGCGGCCGCTCCAGCGGGGAGGTCCGCGATGACCTCTAGCGCTGGGTGGGTACGTGCAGGAAGAGAGCAGGCGTGACCGTGTTGGTGTTTAAATCTGCGACCAATTTATTCCCTGCCAGAGCGTTCCTGGGGTAAGAAGAGCAGCCGGAGGCATCGGCAGCCACGTCAGCACAGATTTGCTTTCTGTTCGACTTGGTGGCAGGGGACTGGCTTTCCCTTCTTTACTGGGTTGTGGTGCCTTGCAGGTATTTTTAAAAAAATCAGTGCTTCTATCTGGACAATAATATTTTGTCAAGGCTTTGCGACCTCTTCCCTGAGGCTTTATGGGTCTGCAGGCCCGCTTGCTTTCATAGAAGCGAGAATAATTTTGCCCTTGAAATTTTACTTTTGTTTCAGGGCCCTTGAGGTAGAAAGCAATGGTGCTTTGCCATCAGGTCTGTCTCTGATCAGTAGTTCTGGTGGCAGGTAAAGAGGGACAAATTCCTGAAACAGTAATCCTAACCATTTTGGCAGCATTAGCTGGAATCTCTGCTTTCTGTCCTAAGGCAGCTGCGCTTCTGGGCACTGCTGGACAACCACCAAGCTGGCCAGTTGGGAAAGGAGCTGGCCCTGCCCCGGGGAACTGTTTGACTAACCCAGATTTTAACCATGGGTGGATTAAAATTGTTTCTGAATTTAGCATTGCCTGGGTCACAACCCGTAAAATCAGAGATCAGGTGTTTCTTGAACCTCCCCTAAACCGTGGATGCTTGCAGAAGTGGCTGAGACACTGGTGTAAGTGGCCGGTGTGCTGATGGGCACCATCCTGGCTCTTCGGCAGCCGTGATGGCAGAGGGGCTCCGTGGCGGGGCTTGGCGCTGTGCAGCTCCTGGCTGCGTGAATGTGCTGGGTCTAGATCAGCTATTCCTCTTTTGGCCTTGGTGCCATTCAGCTGTGCTGTGGGGGACCAAGTACAGAAAAGGCAGAGCTAACCCTAATCATCATGGATTTGATCTGAAATGGGGATTTGGCTCAAATTCACCAGAGCCTTGGAGTATCTGTTTACTTAGGGTTATCTGTGGCTTTCTTGGAGTTTGATTTGATGTCTGAGGAATCTACCTGGGCAGGCAGATCAGGGTTGGTTGACAAAACAACTGTAGAAAACATCTGTATTCCAACTCTGTTTTGTGGAGTTAATAATAGCCCTTTAAAATGTTCTCACTGAAATATTATTTTCCTTATTTAAATTATAGCTAAATATTTTATGTATTCTTACTAAATATATAAATGTTCATAGTGAATTAGGTTTACTTGTATTAATTACTAAGGTGCTTGATAAATGCTACCTTCAACTGTACCTTGACACACATGGGAAACTGTTGGTGTAAAAGTATTGAGTCCCATTATATCTTTGCACAGTTGAATGAGTCCCAAGAAGTCCCGGGTGCTTTGGGCCTGTCACTCTGGACATCATCACAGGATTCTGGCTGGAACGAAACCTTCTTTGTGAAAGCAGATTTCCCTTGCTCTCTCTTTTGGGCATCCCTCCTGCTATTGTCCCACCAGCACTTTTTGGTGTGTGCTAGGGCTGACAGGAGGAAATATCATAGCTTTTGCATGGCTGTTTGCAGCAGTAGTCTGCAGAGGGGCTGCGCACTCTGCCTCCCTGCCTTCTAGGCCATTGTATAGGCTTAGACCGCATCGTAGCATTTCATCTTCCTTTACCTTCACATATATTTTGCCTCCTCAGGAGGCCAATGAGAAAGACTTTCCTTTTTCTCCCTCCTGCCATCCCGTCCTCTGTGTGTGTGTGTGTGTGTCCCCTTCCGCGCCCCCCC
>KL278355.1:0-21264 GCA_000699545.1 Podiceps cristatus | reverse complement strand
CCCCCCCCCCCCAGCATTTCTCTGCACAGACCAGGTGAGGCACAGCCCGTCTCAGAGTGCTGCAGACTAAGGCTATATTCCAAAAATACTGCTTGAAAGGGACTGTAAGCTAGTGCAGGCATCCCCCATCTCTCTTTGGCGCTGCTGCTGCCTGCCACCATGTGCTCTGACCAGCGATGGCAGGCTACCTGCCCTGGTTCTCTAACTGCAACTCAGCTTCATCACAAGCCTATTTCAACTCGATCACACACTGCCGGCATAGCGAGTTGCTGCGTGCTTGCAATGGTGTTAAGAGATGCTTGGTACGGTGAAGGTGACAAATATAGGTCAGTCAGTCTATCCTTGGCAAAGCCACCCATGTTTTGCACGGGCCGGTGACTCTATGGAACAGCAATTCCGCTGCAGCGGTCACTGACAATGAACAAACAGAAGCAACCTTTCAAAGGAGCGATGCAGCTGTGTCATACTGGGAAGAGAATACAGATCTTTCAGCTTAAGCAACCGCCCCTGGATATTGGTTGCAATATAGGAGGAGAGGTCTGGAAGGGTCCTTACAGGGTCACCCGCTCCCCTGCTTCTCTGAAGCCTTTGCTGCTGCAAGTTTGTGTAAGTGCCCGTAGAAGGGGTGAAGCTACCACTGCTTTGCCTTGGCTGTCTGCTCCTGTGCTAGCTGCCCTCATTAGAAAGCTGGGAGTGATCTCTGCCAACTTCTCACTTGTTCTTCTGACCTAGCAGTCTTGGCTGCTCTGATGGTCAATGGACATCTAGTCTCTGTTCAGTGCCGCTGAATTTGCCTGTAGTCATCTACTTAGGACAAAATGAATCTCACCCTAACCTTCACTGATGTTGACTTCTTCAGCTGAAGATGCCTACAGTGTAGACACCTGTGTTTAATCAGACTAATCCCATTCCTGTTGTTTAATGCGATTTATTTTTTTTTTCTCCTTACTATTGTGGTGTTGCAGGACATCTGTTCCTTGTCTTCACTATGAAAACCAGATTTTCTTGGACACAAATCTTTTCATTCTTAAGTTCTTTCCATTGCTTCTCTCAGTTCTCTCTGCTCTGAATAAATTGACATTGTTTAACCTGATTTTTTTTCTGACAAGCAATCTCTTTAAGACCTCTGATAGTTCCTGTGGCTCTCTGGTAAATGCTTTCTTATTAGTCCTTATCTTCCACAAAGTGTGATGCCCAAAACTGAAGACAGTACTCCAGCTGAGGCCTTACTCATGCTGAACAGGAGGAACAGATTGCTATGTACAGGCGCAACAAATTTTCTTTCCATTTCCTCTGCTGCTTTCTAAAATCGGTCTTTTCCATGCTCCCAGAAAACGATCAGTGCTTTGTCATACATTCCTTCCCCAAAAAACACCCTGAAGCTTCAGTATATCTGGGTTTTGTGTGCATTAAATCATTGTCCATCCTTCTGTTCTGCCCGTTCCTAGGCACGCAGAGTTACACACGCTCAGGAACGATGTTGATGTGTGCCATGACTGTATAGGCTGGAGCAGCCTGGCCCTTCCGCTGCTGCTCCCTTCCCAGCCAGATCATGCCTTGGCTTCCTGGCACCTCATCCCATACAGAACCTGCTCTCTGTACAGCCAGAAGCAGCCTGGGTCCAGGTCCCTCTTAGAAATTATTTGTCCATCTGTACTGTTGTGATTGTTAGTGGAGATTCCTGAACTAACAGGAGAGGGCAGCTACTAACAGCGTTTTCTGGGGTTTCAAGTTCTTCTGAGCTGCTTTGGTTGTTTTGTGGGGTGTTTTTTTGTTTTTTGTTTTTTTCTTTCCATTTTGCTTCTGTGTAACCTCAGCCAATGATTCCCCAGGAATAATTCATTTGCCTAAGTTTTCAAGGCTTCAAAGATAGACTTTTGTCATCCACTTTGTGAGCTAGAACAAATTTCATAGGATTTTTGATTGACTGATATGATTTATTTATCTGTAGAATGTGTATTTCTTGATTTGTTTTAACTAAATACTGATAGAGTTAAGAATTTTAAAAGGAATCGAGGGTTTGGTTTTACTATACCCCGTGTTTTACTTCCATTAGATGGAGGGTAAGAGAGGCATCTTGGCAAGACACATTGGTGCCTAAACACCAGAGCATCACTTCCATGCACGTCTATTCATCTTCCCTGTTAATCCAAGCTCAGGGCTTATAGTACTGAAAATCTCAGAGCAGTGTCTGTTTTAAGATTTGACTGTGCAAGGGAGGAATGGATGGAAATAAACAAGAGGTAGAAAGCAATTTGAGTGAAAGCAACCACAAAACAACAGAATCGCTGTTCTGAGGGAAGAAAGGAGCAGAAAAAAGGTAATGAACTTCAAAAAGCAGACACCAACAGGCTTAGGAAACAGGTAAATGTGTGTCTTCTGGGAAAATAATCCTGAAGATAAATGAACTGTCTGTTACTGGAACTGCTGTTAACAAAAGCAGAATGGTAAGCCTTTGTGATGTGAAAGAGAGAGGAAATCAAGTAGGAGACCAGCATCCAACCACACCAGGAGCCAAGAGCTAGAAATCAAAGGGACTTATGTGATAGGTAGAAACAGGGACTCATAACTGACAGTGACTGCAACAAACCAGCATAAACATGCTGGGGTGCAATCAGAAAAAAAATCACGTGCAAAACCAATTAGGAAAAAATCTAAAATGCCACATTTCTATAAATAGACAGAGGAAAATACACATCTTTAATTTAATGAAAAGTACAAATAGATGAGGAATAAGAGCTGGAAAATTCAACATTTTCTTTGCTTCAGTTGTGTAAAGAAAGTATCTGGTCAAAATCAATTAAAACTTAGAGTAGTTGAGTGCACTCTGATCAGCAGAAGGAGGTGAAGAAGAAATTAACTTCAGACATCTCAGAGGTCTGCAGCTAAACCAGTATGATTCCTGTCTCTAAAAAGGTGGGAAAAGGAGAGCCTGGAAATGTTTAACCAGGTTACCTAACACTGAGGCCTGGAAAGATACCTGAACACATTATTTAACACTCCATCTTGTAAGTACCAAGAGGATTTAAAATGTTATTAAAAACCCAACCAATGTGAGTTTGTCACAAGCAAATCACTTTGAACAAATCCAATTCCCTTCTCTGATGGGACACGCATCCAGATGGGTAAAGGGAAAGCAGGGAATGCGGCATATCTTGGTTTGACTAAGACTCTGGGGACTCTCATAAGCAGGTAGCAAAGCTTAGCACAGGAGAAATGACTGGTTATTGGATCTGTAGATATCTCTATTCAGAGAGGAGTGACCTCTACCACACTGCCAGAGTCTTGGTGGACTCCTTCAGATGTTTCTTCTCATTCCATATACCCAGTTATGCCACTAATTCACTGGTGTATGAAAAAACTCTATGCCTAAAAATAGTGTGACCTCAGGTAGCATGGGGCTTGCTCTGCTCTGACCTCAGGCTGTTGATAGCATGATTACTATCATGAAAAAAGGGCACTTTTTTCTCCCAATATGTGGGAGAGAAGTAATCCTTTCAGCTCTGCAGTGCTAAGCCCTTGGTGGAGGAGAGTGCAGTTTTGGAAACCACATTTTAAGAAAGAGGCAAAATATGGCAATAAAACGAGGCTCAGAAGGCAAGGCAAGGCTCAGAAAACACTTTCTGAGAAGTAAAAGACCTTTCAGTCGAGAGAAGTGAAGAGGTGGAAACACAGCACTGACGGATTGTGTCTGCATGAAAAGTTTCACAAATGCAACGAAGGTCAGTTGGTGCCTGCGTGCCATGAGACAGAGCAGAAGCAGCTCGCTGCGCTAGTGGCAGAGAAGACCCAGAAGAGAGAGTCCGTGTCCCTGCATTTCCGTGGTCCCCCCTCACCGTGAAGCATTCACAGCTCCTCTCCGGGCAGGGGGGGAGGCTTTGCAGCCCTGGATGTATTTGCCGGGTAGGCACAACCACACCAGCGGCACGCAGAGCGACGTGGCGTTGCTGCACGGCGCAGTCGGGAAAGCACACGCTGCACATCGGACGTAAACATTAGGAAACTCTTTCGTACAAAATGACTCCTGCTGGGTTTGTGGTCAGCTTTATGGCTCTTATCACTGGGCTTTTTCAAGGAGTGAGAGCACATTTCCTCTATCTCGTGCAGGAGGGAGCTCATTATTCCTTATTAATTAGGTCTTCAGTCACTAATCTGTTATGTACCTTTCCAGCAACTGTTTACAGATAAGTGTTGTAGGATCTAATTGATGGAGGATAATTAGCTCCTCCCTAATTAGGGTGAAGTGTGCTTCTTTTCACTCTGTGGATGATCGCTTATGAATGAAAGGCCACAAATGGAAAGCTCAAGATGTGCAACGTGTCAGGAACTAATTTACTTAAACTATTTTTGAAAGCTTATTCAATTAATACCCAAATAGTAGGCTTATGCATGAGTGTGTGCAACCGACTTAATTTGTAGGCAGGCATGTGGTTGCCACAGCCTTGAGAGTTAACGTCAAGCTCTGTTACCGTAGGCTACGCAGGCACCACGAGCAGCAGGTCCACAAGCATCAGTAAGGATGATACAGCATTAGGAAATAAAACTTTCTGGAAGTTTTGCCTGCAACTTCATCGTCTTACACAATGGTCTCAAGACTGAAAAAGAAAGAATGTAAGACAGCCTGCAGCCAAGTGGTTGGTAAACGTTGGGGTGCCTTTTTGGGTTTTTTATGCCTAGCCTCTGAAACTTGCAGAGGTATCTTATTGCCAGAGAACAGATATTCAGCATCCTTTGGAAACCAGATGCTTGTATCCAATTGGGCACCACAATTACTAGCTATTTTCCAAAAAGCTTCTCTACAAAGACTCTAGATTATTCTTTCTGTAACACAGCTATGGGTTATTGTCATGATTGTTCTCAGTTACAACACTTTTACTTCTTTTCAAAATGTGGCCACTTTTGCCCGTGACTGCCTGTGGTTTCCTGGCTGCAAAAACAAAACCGGAGAGTAGCTGACCCTCGTTCTGTGTGTGGATATTCACTGTGAAGCACAAGTGTTGAGGCTTGGAGTATGTCCCAATGTATCTGAAAACTTGTAAGAGAAGAAGTGGAGTTTATATAATTAAAAAAGATGTGGATTCGTAACACAGCCTGAACGCAGCTATAGCCTTGTAGGCAGATACGCTTTTGTACGGGTGAAATTGATGTTAGGCAGCTGTCCAGAAGCCCTCTGCTCAAGAGCCCATTGACTTCCCATGTACTTTGGATGAGATGACACAGGTAGAAATACCAAGGCAGAGTAGGTAGGCCTCCTTTCCTAGTCGCAAAGAAGATCTTGAAATTGTGTCCCTTAAGGATTTGAACCCCTGGAAAACAAGAACACGATGGATTTATTTTTTTTTTTTTTTTTTTTTTTCCTTTTTTCTTCCTTCCCCAAAGAGGTTTAAAACAGTTTAATCATTTGGGAAGTTATGTTCTGCTGCAGCGCTGCTGACCTAACATACTGAGTGAGACAGAAGCTGGGGAGCAGAGGGGACACAGACAGGGTTAAGATTACCTGCAAATTTCTAATGTTCCCTGAGACTGGAGAATTGCTTCAGTGGGAGTAGCTATGTTCCCTAGAAGCCTTATACTGTTAATCAGCAAAGAAAGATTTCACTGTTTCATTACTTGCTGCAGCTGAAACTCAAGGAAATTACTTGGGTCTCATTATCAGATAAAGTTAAGATGCCAGTATGAAAGAAAACTCTTTTTCACAGTCAGGTCGAGAGTAATTTATTTTTCCTAGCTTAGATTTTAAAAATAGAGAGCCAGCACAGGAGAATACAATAGAACCGCACAAAATCTGGATACCACAGATCTGCTTTGATACAATAACAGTTTCCAGCCTTTCTTTTATCTTTATAACCGTTCCTAGGTATGGTGGGAAGAGATTAGAGTGGCAAGCCGAGCAGCGCATCCATGCACTGCTAGGCACTCGCCCTGCTCCATTATTTCGTGGCGCCTGCAGCCGTAAAAGGGGCTGTTATAGTCACCGGGACCTGATGCCGCCCAGCGTGCCTGGGGACAGGCTGTAACCGTGCAAATCCATTTAGAAAGCAGGAGCAGACTTTGCATGGGGACTCTGGTCCCCATGTTTGCCTTGTGGGGAGCGACCCTACACGTCTTCCCCGGTGCAGCGTACCTGTGCTTGGCATTGGGACCGTGCTTGGGGCTGGAGCCTGGGCCCTGTCCATCCTCTGTGCTCCCCGCTGCCGCCTGGAAAGGGCTGCCTGGGAGAGCTGGCTCGCTGCCTCCGGGACCCAGCTGGTCCTCGGGCACCCCCCACCCTGCTGCTTGGGGGAGGCTGGGAACAGCAGTGGCTTCCCAGCAAAGGTGGTGTTGGGCTGTGAATAGCTTTCGAGCAGGATGGGTGGGGGGTTAGTGCTGCAGAAACTGGGTCTCCGAGGCTGTAAATCCTAAGGAAACTCCTTGCTGTCAGTCCTCTCGGCATCTTTTCCTGGGAAACATTGCTGTAATGAAAGCCGAGCTGAAGGGCTTGGTTACATTCTAGCCAGTGGCCGGTTTCCAGTGGAATTTTGATGCCAAAGTTCAGATGCTTTTCCTTTCCTTGAAAAACACAGCACGGACAAGCTGAGGCTGGTTACAAGACAGGAGCTTACAGAAACAGGCTGTGCCAGCGGTGATGACCGCGTGAGCGTCCCTTCTGCCTCGCGCCATTAGAGAGAGATGCAGCTGCCAGCTCAAGTGCCTGGGCCCAGAGCAGGACCAAAACAAAGGAGAAACCTAGTTGTGTTCTTGTTTTCCTCTACATAACTCACTAAGTACTTGGCAGATCCTCTGTGAGTCTCAGGAGTGAAATGTAAAACCTTCCTGCCCCCTTGGGTCCCCAGCCACATCTAAGCAAGGACCTGTGACTTTCTGAAGTGAGCTGAAACATGCTAATTGGGAAGTGCCACGCACTGCTCTCTGCTGATCTTTGCCAATGTCCGTTTTTTCCTCCCCGAGCTGGGTGTGTGGAGGGCCTTGCTTTACAGCCCAGAAGAAGGCTGGAGTGTCAGTGTTGATTCAAAGGGGAGGAGCATGAGGTCTTCCTCAGCTGAAATCTCGAGGTTCCGTCTTGCCCCAAGCACTAAGTCACCCGGTCTTTAAACTACAGAAAGCTCTTTGGATGTGCGTTGTAGTCACTACAGGACTTTTTGCTTTCTCTCATTCAGTCACAATTGTCAAAAATGGTCTTCATTTTCTACATCACCTAAATGTAACTTAATGGCCAAACCCAAAAGCTGAGTTTTTTAAAGGTTATTTCACTTAGGAAAAACTGATAGAGAATTCATTTGTCTCTGGAGTCAGATTGTACCTCCCATGTACAAGGCTGTGTTATCTTGAACTCAGTAGCAATTAAACAACTAGGAGGCTGTATCTTTATTCAAAATCACCATCTCCTGCAGCTTGCTCCCTAGCTCAAAACCCCATTCTCCACTGCTCCCGTGGGCTGTGTGCTGTGGCACACCTACAAAAGTCCTTCCTCCTGTGCCTGAATCAGCTTGTCTGCAACTCCCTGTCATCCTGGTGGTTTGAAGCAGAGCTCAGCTCCATTCCTTTTAACTGAGAGCCCTTTAATTTCTAAGGCATCTTATTTCCCTTGTTTTAGGAGGATAGGTATGCTCAGCTTTCCTCTTCCAATGATCTAACATTGGATCCAACACTTTCCACAAAACTTAAATGATAATGTCAGATATGATAACAGAATCAATCATAGTATGGTTTGGGTTGGAAGGGACCTTGAAGATCACCTAGTTCCACGCCCCCTGCCCTGGGCAGGGACCCCTCCCACTAGCCCAGGCTGCTCAGAGCCCTGTCCAACCTGGCCTTGAACACTGCCAGGGAGGGGGCATCCACAGCTTCTCTGGGCAGCCTGTTCTAATGACATGTACATAACCTGTACATAATGATACATATCAGATGACTTAATCTCTTTGGTAGCCTTGGTGAACTGTTTTAACTACAGAAAATTTGCACACATATTTGGACATATGACTTAAATTTTCAGCCTTGTTTCCCTAGTGGGAAGGAGGTCTGGAATGTCAGCGTACAGCTATGACCGCTCCAGAGAACGTAACTCTTGCAGTCACGTACCCTCTAGCTTTTCAGATGCAACATCACAGGCCTTTTCTAAGCTGAGTGCTCCCTTCTTTCCAATAGGGAGTAGAACAAGACTATACCAGAACACTTGCAGCAAATTTGGATATCTGGGCCTCTCCTCCAGAACTGTTGCAAGGAAAGGTCCTGCATCCTTTGCTGTGCTCCACAGGCCCCCTGCCCTCCCGAGCCTGGGGCAGCTCACAGCATGCAGGGAAGCAAGCCAAGCAGATAGGCAAGCAAAAACGAGTCAGTGCTGTGGACACCCATGGATGCTCCAGGAGGCCTGTGCCTTCAACTCATTACTGCCCCTTAAACAACCTGGCACATAAGTAAATAGTAATCCAGGCAAACTGAGGAAATGAACCACAAAAGCAGCTTTTGAGCAGGCAGGTTACTCCCTTCTCTAACATTGGCATATAACTGGTGCCTCTCTGAGGCTTTGCTTTATTTATTTATTTTCTACCCATGAGGTGCAAATGAAAGGCAAACAATATGGGTCAGGTGTGATGGTCTTGGATAATTAACAGCTGGGAATAATTACCTGCTACCAGGAAGAAGGATGATGGATGGAAGCGAGGAGCAGCTGTATGGCATCTTCAGCTGGCTGCTGCGACAAGGGGGGAATGAGAAATGCCCAGAGAAATTGCTTGGAGGTGCTCTGGGGCTGAGACAAAACGTGAGCGCTAGTAACAGGCCACACTACAGCAGCCTGCTGAGGAAACTCTTCCAGGGATGTTTCTCATTGCGAGACCCTCGCGCTTCCTTCTGGAAAATCCGATATTAGCCTTGGCTGCCAGCAAGACAGATATTTTCTTAACGGGCTGTAGGAAGCCACTGCTCCACTCTTTTTACCCTGGGACCATGAACAGAGGTGCCTCGCTGCCTTTCGGCGTGGTACAAAGCAGGAGCAGAGCATGGTGAGGAGAAGGGGGCAGCAAGCCGTGGCCAGCCTGAGTCCTCTCATGGGAGCAGAAGTCCTCGTGCAGCTCTGGGAACGCTGCACTCGGAGGGGGGGGATGAGTTGAGTCAGAAAGCCCTCGCTCTTCGAGATAGCAGAGCCAAACTCACGTGGGGTGGGCTGTTACACAGCCGGGACAGTCCCCAGAGGTGACAACTTCTCCCCGTGGCTATTTCCTACAGCTGGGTTTGGGAGCGGGGGTATTGCTGTCACCAAAATACACGAGAGTCTCCTCTATAGCCAGAAGGCCAGCAAAGAGCCCAGGAAACTGTTCCCCTTAAATAGTTAAACGGCTGCCTCTCGACAAGCACAATGTCACATTGAATTTGAAACAGGGAACTTTTTATATTTTCCCCCTGATTGTGCTGGCACCTGGCAGATGCCTATTTACCACAGGCATCAATACACATAGTAATCAAAGGAAATCAGAGGCACAGATTAGCAACAGCTGCAAGTCATTAGTGGCAGCCATGGGAAAGCACAGCTCTGCACCCAACTTCGAAATAACCAATATGAGTATTTCAGAGCACGAGGGTTACCGCAGGGCACTCTGCGAACACCACAGAAAGCAAACAATTGCCTCGCTTGTCTCTCGAGATGGCTTCTTCCCTCTCCCAAAGGCAGTGCCGTGTTATTGATGAATCAATCACGCTTTATTGGCCCATTGAATGTTAACTCTTTGGGAGGCTGAATTTTGCTGACCGGGAGTTGCCAGAGCTGGAGAAGGGGGTCTCTATCTTTATATATTTTCTAATGATTCTTTATTTCCTCTAGGCTGTTCGATACCCTGATTGCTGGTATCTTCAGCAGTGTCTTGACACGAGTGAGGGCTTGGGATCTGAGAGTTAATGTTCATTTTACAGTAAGTTTTATTTGAGCTAGTGGAGAGCAAAAGCTGACCAAAAGACTTATTTGTGTATCTGGTTTCTTTGATCAATTCATTTTGAACCAAAATAGAGTCCAAATTTTATTTAAAAACTTGGTGTTGATTGAAATTTCCATTGCAGATTTAGGCAGCTTGGATTTCTATTTTAATCGGTCTCCGGAAAAGCCGATTTTACTTCCAAGCATCTCTGACTCTTGCAGGAGCAGGAAGCTGCTGCCCTATTAATAGAGAGAGCAGCATGCAGCATTGTCGAGGTGTGGGTGCTCCCCAGCAGTCCTTACCCGCCCGGCTGTACCTGCCCTCCTCCCTCCCTGGCTCAGCCGTCGCAGGTACAGCACCCAGGCTGCGTGCGTGCTCTTTGTGGTCCCCAACAAGTGCTTTCCAGTGCTGCTGCCTGCCTTGTCCCTGCCAGATGGGAAGCCTGTCCCTGCCTTGTGCTTGCCCAGCTCTTGGCCACCGCCATGAGGAGGCGGACATGTACGAGGAGGTTGAGACCAAGAAGATGGACGAGTGCTGATCTCCAGTACTTCAAAGTACCCCTTGAGCTTCTCCTGCCTTTCCTTGAGGAGAGGAATAACAGGAAAAAGGAAGAAAGCAAGGAGAGTAGTTGCAGAACCTGGAGAAATGGCAAGTTGGGGAGAGAGAAAAAGGCCTTTCCAGAAAGGCTGTCTCCCACGGTCAGCCTGACCCTTGCAGCCCCTGGATCTCCTTCCAGCCCCGAAACCTTCAGTTACCCTCAGCTCCCCACCTGCACCTCCTGGCACAGATACAGACCTTATTTCTTATCATCTGCAGTCCCAAACCTTGCTAATGAGTAAGGTTTGGTCAGATCCAGCTTCCTCCAAACTCCTTCCTCCTATATTCTCTCTGCTGTTATTGCAAAAGTTAAATTTGGTTTCCCCAGGGATAATAGATAATATTTATGTGGAGGCAAAAGTGAAATTTAGCCTTCCCTCTCAAGGCCTCTTAAGCTAGCTCTGTAAACAATATGGAATATGCAAATGGAGCATTAAAGTTAACAAAGGAAAATATGGTTTTAAAGTAAAAGAAAGGTGAATAGTTTCAAAAGTAAAGCTCATTGCAAGTGCTTGCATCTCCTTGTGCTAAGATGAAAGCAAGGAGAAAAGAGGGTGGAGGAATGTTAGTTCTGCCACTCCCTCAGTCCTGCAGCTGTTTCCATTTGTAAACTAATGATTTTAGGATCAGGAAAGTCTGTAGCGAGCAAGACAGGTATTTGTGAGGGGGACTTCAGAAAGGTTTTGGGAAAAGTCCCAGGTAAGTGCTTGGGTTTAAAGGAGTTTTTGATTTGCTGTTAGGTTTGGAAAAGAGACTAATAGATAGCTTTTTTTCATTCTTACTTTTTGCTAAATTTTGTGAGTAAAGAAAGTTACAGTTTTCTGACGAGCCCTCTCCTTCCCTCTACTTGGGTGTTTAAGTGCTTTACTTGCTGAGACACAAGTCATGCTGGTTTGGTTTTAATGTTTTTCAAGAAAGCCTTTCCTCCCGTGATTCAGTTCAGTGTAGTCTCCCTGGCTGGCAGTCAAAATATGCTTTGCTATGCTTACTTGTGCTGCCCAGGTGATCTAGGCTTTTCTCTGTCTTTGCACTTCCTTCCGTATCCTCTTCCAGCTAGATGTGCTGATCCAGGCACGTGCTGGCTAATAATCTGAGAACAGTAGAAGACAACCTGTACCTCCACTGTGAAAGGGATTTTGCTGTCAAAACTGGCAAGTAGTTATATAAATATTACTCCTTCAAGGAAATTAGCTTCCTATCATCTTGATATTCCCTTCCCCCCCCCCGCTTTTTTTTTTTTTTTCTTCCATTTGTTCTATCTATAACTGTCAAGCTCACGTTGAAAAGACCATAGTCCATCTCTGAACTATTCATAGAATCAGTGCTGGTGTGCAAAGAAAGTCCAACGGAAGGCCAGAAAAATAGTGAGGGTGCTAGAAAATCTGCATATAAGGTGAGATATAAAGAGGTTAGTACATTCAGTGTATCGGAAACAGGCTGAGGGATAATCACTGTGTATAGGTACCTATATCTGGAAAAGGTAAGTACCTTTTCTAAAGCAATTTTTCTGAGGAAGAACAGATGGCATGTTGCTGCTGGTTATGTGAGTTTAATCTTGGTAAGAGAGATGGTGTTCCAGGTATTTGAATAGTGCAAATGTAGAAGCAGCTCAGCAGAGAAGAGCTTCACTTACTTCTTTGAAAAAAAAGGGGGCATGTGGCTCTTTTTTAAATGATAAGGTTGTGTGTGGACACAGTGACTGCTTCTTAGTACAAGGATCCCTTCATTCCTCGCTGTCCTTCTGGATCTTCAGGAAAGAAGGGTTTCTGTTGAGGTGGTGGCCGTGCTGTGATTTCTGCTGGAGCACAGGCTGCAGGACAGATATCAAGCTTCAGTCCTGCTTGCCAGGAAAGGCTTTTCCTTGCTTGGGGAACTGGTAGGACTTGTTCTCATGTTTGTTTAGCTTTTTTTTTTTTTTTTTTTTTTCTGTGAAATGTCCTTGTCAGCAGAGCCATCCTTAGGGGCAGAACTCGGGATAGGGGATCTGTACCCTGGAGGTGGGGCTGATTACATACTACCTAGAGTCAAAATGATGTCTGGGGTCAAGTGCTAAAAACCTTAAGGCTTTGTTTGCCTTCCTTTGCAGTACAGGATGTGAATTGCCTTTTCTAGTTATCCAAATTTTGAATTGCCTTTTCCAGTTTTGTCTCGGCTATTGAATTTGCAGCCATAACAGGGCTGTGGGGTTTGGTAATGCCACCAGCCCTTCCGACTCTGTTTGGGATGCATCAGCAGCAGTGTGCGCTCTTAGCTCAACCTTTCAAAAATTCAAAACCAGCTTTTTGTGGGTGCTATGTGATGCCCTGGCATAGGTAGGATGAAGGGGTCTATCAGACCACTATTTTTATCAGCACTTAAGCCAGTGTCATACATGAAATATGAATCCTATGTTAAAGCCCTTAATCTCCACTTATCAGACTCTGTGTAAAAGGTAGAGTTGGGTACTAACTTTTGTAACAAGGTGTTACAAATACTGCTGGTAGTTTGCCTGTACTTGGAAAAACAGGCAGCTCCAGTTGGTTATGTATCATACACGCAGAACCCACAGAGAGATGGGGCTGTGAAAATGGAAAGATGACATTTATTGTCTCTCCTGTAATTAATGATTTTTATGTTAAAACAAAGCTACTCAATGTTTTCAACTTTTGAATTTTGAAGCCCTTTCCCTGAGCCTGCACAAATGAGTAGATGAAGAGAGTAGTACAGATTTGATAAGCCTCAGAAGGAAACTGGGACCTAGATTTGTGCTGAGCAATTTTGGTCAGTTCCTCCTTAAAAACTAAAAGCTAAGGTTTATCGTTGCAAATGGAATTCTTTCTTCAGCTCAGTACGCAAGTAAAAGGGTACCTGATGTTTTGGTCATTTTATTCTCTGTTGAGCTTTCAAAGTTACCTAAAGCACTTGATCATAGCCCTGTTAGCTGGGAAATGAAACCTGTCATAAAGTGCTTAGACTGATTTGCTTGTGTGAGGTCTGTCACATGGGTCACTAACTTGTGTCTGGCAAAGTGCTTGATGGGGAGCAGTGGTCCTCACCTAGCCTAGCAGAGGCAGGCAGAGCTGCCCTTGGACAGTCTCCTCGCTCCAGGGACTGCAGAGGAAACTTGGGTTTCTGAGCTCAGCCGCTGTGAATAATGTTCAAGTCGGATGGCTGAAATTGCTCTAAGAGGATGCTATGAATGCCCATCTTTATGTTGCACTGGCATCTCTGTTCAGGAGGGCCTTGAATGGAGCATCTATACTGACTTAACTGCTTTTCACATCTGTTGGAGGCTGTATGTGTGTACCCTTTCAGATCAAAAAAAAAAAAAAAAAAAGTAGAAACCTTGCCATTAAAATGACTAGCTGCTCAGGATTAAAAACCAGAACGATTTCATTTTCCACTCCTGACAAGGATCTCTAAGACTCCATGAGCACAAATACTCAGGAAAGACTATCTTGTTCCTTCCAGCCAGCTGTAGTGTCTTTGACAAATCGGAAGGTTTTTTTCCTTTAAATAAAGCCCTGGGGTGCTTTGCAAGATGCTTTCGGTTCTGATTCACTGTGTGAGTGTGTTTGTACGTGCAGGGGGAAGGAGGCTGTGTTGCACATAGCCCTAGAGGCCTCATTAAATTGTGATGTGTGGTGTCACATTTCAAACCTGCGGTTCTTGCTGTCCCCAGTTTAAAACTTGATGCAAATGATGAGTAACGATGGTCCAGAAGCTGTCTTGACAAATAACATGTGCAAAACAATGGCTGAAATGATCTCAGACACCCACCCGTTTTATGTCCTTGGGTTTTTCAGTTGCTCAGCTCCAAGACCGTTGTACTTGAATTGTCAGATGTGTGACGCACCCTTTACCCCCCTCCAAAATACAAAGCATCAGAACCTAGTAAGCGCTGTGGAAAGTGATCTTGATGACTAACTTGCGACTGGCTGGGATATGTTTGGTCATGTCTTTACATCCTCGTTTGTGTTTCCTCGGGAAATGTATCAGTGCTGTTTTGATGAAGGTCAGCATCTGTTTGTACTCATTTAACTAAAAGGAATGTATCAAGAAGGTCAGCAGCTCTCTTAGACCTGAGAGAATAATTAGCAATGAATTATTCTACTATGCAATTGTACTTTTTCCCTGTGTGTTAATTATCTGCAGCCAACTTATAAAATGTGTCAGCACTAAAAGAATTATTCACAAAGAGCTACTCGACAAATAGTTTGAAAGGGTGCTGGCAGGTGGTACGGAGGTGGCATGTTCCCTGCCTGGAGGAAGGCCAGCAGGGTCACACCATAGTAGAGGATGGGCAGGACACATGGTATTGGGCTAACCTTGGTGTGGAGCAGAGGCTCCCCTTGGCCACGCACGGTTGCTGTTCCTTTCTGCTTCAACCTGTGAAAGTCCGTGGTTACGATCACTTGTATTTTGAAACTTTGAAAACTATTCCTGAAGTTATCTGAAGCCTGCTGACTTGGCCAGGTCGCTCTCCTTTCTTTGGATGCTGGTGACTCTTACAAGATTCAAAGTGTCCAAATCGTGAATCAATACAGTTGAGACTATTTAGTTATCTCCTTGGGCCAAATGTGTTCTGTATGTACTTCTGCTTCAGCCCCTTCGGAGCTGAGCCAAAGAATATGCGTGAAGAAGATGGAACAACAACATACTGGTGGTGTTTTAATGACTGGCTGGCTCATGGAAGGCTAAGGTTGGGAGGTAGGATTTGCACCACAAGTGTTAAATTACCTCCACTTTGAGCGTATCTGCTGCTCTTTTGGGGAAAGAGAACTACTGGAAGTATCTGTCTACATCAAGTTCAGGTGCAAGTCTGTCCTCATAAGAAATCTTCATATATAAGAGGGATGTTAATACTTGCTGATCTGAGGACTTAGTATACTACTCTTAAATAATGACAAGCAAACTGTTTTTACAGTGACTTAACCAATTTAACTGATGCAATTTCTGACTTGGCAGTATCTCAGAGAAGAAGTGAAGTCTATATCCAAACCAAAAGTGCGTGGTGGTGGTTTGTTGGGGCTTGCCTTTTTTTTTTTTTAAGAAATAAAACACTCCTTTATGTCAGAATTAACATGAGGAGTCTACCTCAGTGTTTTTAAGCTCCTGATTCTGTGTGTGACTGGATACAGTAAATTTGTTAACTTTTGCTGTTCTTGCATATGTCCTTTTTCTAGGAGTCTCTGAAAGTGTTGACAGTAAGGGTATTTTCTATAGAGGTAAAAGATAAGCCTGACCCTATCTAGATTAGACTTTAAACTTCAGGGGCATAACTCAAGGAGGATAAGAATGTAATATTAATGAAATGAGCTCAAGTACTGGCAATCAAGTTAATTCCTCAGGATACATTTGATCAAGTATTACATTGGCTAGTAAATAACCCTCCACCTGCACTGATTTATTTTAAATTTTGTTTGCATAGTTTATGCTTAAGTGGATTTAAGATATCTTCAGAATAATCTTGATGTGAAGAGGCTGCCAGAGGACAAGAACAATCTTTCCTCATTGGTTTACTCTTTCCACAGCTCAGAGAATCACAGCTAATTGATACTGTTTCCATTTTAATTACACATAATTTTTCTGTTTTGCTACCCAGGGAGCCAGGAGAAGAAAACAATACTCTGTCTACATGCAAATCTTCCAATCAACAATTTAAAACCTTTATGTTCCCAAATTTGTTCTTTTTATTTCAAAATGAAAATGTACATGCTTGGGCAGGTCCTTACAAGTTTCTGTTGAGTGGGGATACTGTCATTGAAGTTCAGACCTGTAATTTAGTGCAAGAAGCTTCTCCCTCCCTCCTTCCCTTTCCCTCTGTACTGCGGTTCAGGGCTGATGTCAGTGCTCCTGTCTCCCATGTTTTTAGGAAGAGGTGTCCCACAAGCAGAGGATATTGTGGTCCACATGCTTCTTGTGCTTTCACTGAGTTCTCTTCCATGCTGTCATGTTCCACCTTCAACCCTGTGCAGGAAGGGCTGTATCTATAATTTAGTAAATGTTATGGTGGAGGTATGTGGGATGTTGCATTGCTTGCACTGGTTACATGAAAAGAGTGAGTATGGACATGGAAGGACAGCGTGGGGAAAGTTAGTGACTTCAGGACTGTGGGAATTCATACTCCAAAGTGGAAGCCAGTGGGAGTTTTCCTGTGGACTTGGATGGAGCTTTTGGGGAGAGAAGGCTTTTTTTTTTTTTTTTTTTTTTTTTTTTCTTCCCCTTCCCTGTGGGGATCGCTGGAGCCAGGTGTCTGCACAGGAGAGGTCTTCCCTCCTTTGGCAGTGGAGTCAGCAAAGGCTTATGCAAAAAGGCAGCTTTTGGAGGGGATGTGCTGTAGGGAGGAAGAAAGGGGGAAGGCTAAGAAATATTTTTAGTAGAGAAATGCCCATATTTCCATGCATGATGGCAAAGCCTGCCTGCTGCAGTTTGGAAAAGTAAATATTGGCTGTGGGAGCGGTGCTCCTGATGTGCTGAATCTCCTTTCCTAATGTTGGTGGGCTCATCCCCATGGACCTGAGGCTCATGTTTGATTAATCTAGAGGCTTCAGAGGGTAGGAAAGCAAAGCTGCTTTGATACCTTGCCATGCCTTTTCTGATCAGCCAGGCACCTAGTATGCTCCATGAGTAAAACAAGGCAGTTTGTGCCCCAAGCAGGCCTTACTGACTTGAACTACAGCTTTATGAGGAAGACCTGAAAGCTGTGATCCTATAATGTGATAAAAATGCTGAAGTTTTTAAAGAAACCATTATACAAGTCAG
This sequence comes from Podiceps cristatus, assembly GCA_000699545.1. Classification (NCBI taxonomy): domain Eukaryota; kingdom Metazoa; phylum Chordata; class Aves; order Podicipediformes; family Podicipedidae; genus Podiceps; species Podiceps cristatus. Next base: position 4,015 of record KL278355.1, on the reverse strand, counting down.
CTGTGCTTTTCCTTTTGCATGAGAAAGTTTCTCAGCACAAGTCGAGCAGTCGAGTCTTGTTGTTCAGAAGAAGGACGGGGTCTGCTGGCACCTTACTGCCAGTACCAGGTAGAAAGCCACCATTCGGAGTAAGCCCTGGGTGCTGCGGCTCTGCTGCTCACAGCGGGGCCTTGCTGCGTGGGACCTCCCCACCTCCCGTGGCTGGGGTGCCCTTTTGCCCCGAGGTCTGTGGCATCTCTCTTCTTTCCTTCCCCTCTGTTTTAAATTCTTGCAGATCCATCTGTTTGTACCAAGGCTGGTGACTAATACAGCAACTCTTATTAGGTCAAAATAGCTGAAATCATATGGCAATTACACATGCACACTCGCATGCACACAGAAGGGTTGTTCCCCCCCACCTCGCACCCCCCTTTCCCCATCTCTGGAACAAAACATTCCCTCACTGCTCAGAGGGCCGGAGCAGCTGCCCAGCTGGCAGGAGCAGAGATGTGAATGCTGTCAGTGAAAAGATGAGTCACTTTGCAGAAGTTATTTAGGAGGGTCACCCTTCTCATCCCCTTTCCCCTCCAGTCACCGATCCTTTCGGGTTCATCAGATGCTGGAGGTCTGCATCGGCTGCTGCCTGCAGGGAGCACAATGAAGGCTTTTCAGGGCAAGAAGGCTCCTGATGGGAGTCACAAAAATGACTGGTCTCGTGCTTTACTGATCTGTTGGTCTCCTGAAAAAAGCTTCTGCTTGTCTTGGAAGCATGTGATACTAGCTCCAAGGCTGCCTGTTTTTTGTTGTTTTTTTTTTTTTTTTTTTTTTTTTTCTTCATTTCTTTCTCCCTTCTCCCCAGGTTAATTAGATGGGAGTTATCAGTGTGTGAGGAGAAATCAGAAATAAAAGGTGTAAGGATAACTGAAAATTATGACATGCTTAACTTTTGGCTTTTATTTTTCTGGAAATGGGTGACCAAAAAAGCTGTTCTTCCTAGGAAAATCATAGGATCATAGGATTGTCAAGGTTGGAAAAGACCCTTAAGGTCATTGAGTCCAACCGTTAACCCATCACTGCCAAGTCCATCTATACCATCCCCTCAAGCACCGCATCTATCCGTTCTTTAAACACCTTTAGGGATGGAGATTCAAATCATACTCCTCTAAGCTCTCTGTTGGATGCAGAGCTTTTCCAACCCCCCTAGCTGAGTCCTTTTCCATGCCCCAAACCTTCTCCTCCTGAAGGTGACTAATGCTTGCTGCCTCTCCAAACTCCTGTGGGACCAGAGTGCCCCAGGAGCCCAATCTGCAGGAGCACCACTTGCCCCCTCAGCAAGAGCTTGGCAGTCTCCTCCTGAGTCAGCAACAGGTTTGCCACAGGGCAAACTCTACCTGTTCGTGCCCTCAACTGGGAAAAGCTCTGACCTTTGGGAAGGCTGCATTTGAGAGAAAGCTGGAGGTCAACTACTGTGAAGGCTGGTATTGGTGTAAGCTTGGTAGTTTTGCTTATCAAATACCTTCTGATAAAGATAGAATAAAGGTTTATCTATCCTGACCATTCACTATGCTTTTAAATTCTGTCTCTGAACCTAGAATGGCTGAACGGTTGCCGTGTCCGTTCCAGTGCATGCTGGCACATGTGCTCTGAGGAAGTCCGAGCTCCATGGGTCCCTATCTGCAGAGCATGGCCCATCAGGCTTGGCGTGGTGCTGAGCAGGTGTGGTCTTCCCTGTGTGGCCTGAACCACCTTAGGTGAGGATGTTCTCTCCAGAGTTCAGGTTATTAATGCTAAAACTAAGCTGTGGCTGGAGTCACACTGATGAGGTAGAAGTGGAGGTGGTTGTAGCCTCTTCTGTCATTTGCAGTGTGTAAAGTGGGCACGTGTGTGACATGCATGGATTATCTTGTGCATCCTCCTTCTCCTCAAGCCTATAGGACCTATGAGAGGCTGCTGAAAACTTTCCATTGCTGCTTAATGTCCATAGTGTCTGCATCTCCTAATACGTGTCAGCAAGTCTGCTAGAAGATGCTTTGGCTGCTAGGGGGGCTCAGTTTCCTTGATTAAACATTTCATAGGTCTAGAATGTATAGGATTATTTTTTTTTTAATTTAAAGGATTTTTTTTTAATTAAGTAGAGTGGGGGGAAAAAAGACAAAAATCTTCATATGAGAGGATTCAGGCATCTTTGCTGACAATAGTTCTGTCTGGGCAGAGGAGGAAAACTCGTAATCAAATCTTTTGTTGCTTTTTAATGCTTAAAATGTTTTGACACTTTTCGTCATTCCTTTAGAAATGTTTCTTATCACTTTTTAAGTGATCTACTGATGACAGACAGGAATGCAGTCCCTTCCAGACTGTGCCACAAGTGGAGAAGTGCTGGCTCAGAGTACTGCTGTGGCAGAGACTTCCACTGATACCCAGTTGTCTGTTCCTTTCCAAGCACCTGATGCCCTTGCTGAACAGCTGAACAGCTAAATGTGGGTTAATCCCACAATTAGCTTGTTTGTTTGTTTTTTTTTTTTGCCTAGATGATCTGAAGTTGATATAAAAAAAAAAAAAAATCCTGATTTCTAGAAGTCAGGAAAGTGTGTGTGTGTGTACATGTTCCTCCCCCCGCCCCGCCATTTGCCTAGTGTGCAAAGGTAACTTTAATTTTGGTAGATAACTTGAAATTCTGGTGTTTGAAAACAGCAAGTAAACTAGTTAAGCAAATTTGGATAAGTCAGTGGGACAGGATGGTCTCTGGATGACATTTTAATTAATATCTCTTTAATATGTTCCCTCCCTTGCTACCCCCCTGGAAATATACCCCTAAGTTGACCATGAAATAACAAGTGACTAAGTGTACTGACAGAAGAATTACAAACCCAGAACACTCAGCAGCAGCAAACTAGTCTTGTGTCATTTTGTGGGTGTCTAATTGGCCCGGTGTAAAATACCAAATTAAGCCTGAATATTCAGATTAGCAGTCTAAAATAACCTCTCCCAGAAGTTTATTCTGTTCTCTGATATTTTTGTCCTATTTTCAACCTTTTAGAGGTGACACATCCCCGTTACTGGCTGCGTATTGTCAGTCTGGAGTACTGGTGCTCCATCTGTGAGCTCCAGCTAGCAGCAGGTACTGTAAATCATAGAGATTCATGACAAGGCTGTGAAGTTTTCTGAAGGACAAATCGCAGTATCTGTGTAGAAAATTACTGTATCTAGTCACCAGGAGCGGCTCTTGGTTTCTCAAATGCTGCTGTGATAACGTTGTTGGGTGATACTTTAACTGTTGTGAAGTAAATATATAGAAACCACATGTGCATTCATGTCTGTTTTGCAGCTCCTATCTTCCCTGTGCATTCACTTTCATGCTCACTCATACGCCTGTTGCCTCCAAAGAGCTGAGCTGGAATGGAGCATGAGGCTGTTTCTGTACTCTTATGACATTTTTTTTTTTCTTAGATTTAGGAACGGAGAAGGCTGAATCACCCAAAAGCATGTGGGTCTTGCACTGCTACAGGCTACCAGCAGCTCAGATGAGAGGGAGCAAAGGTTAGTGGGTCCACCACCTAAATTGCCATGGCCCAGAGGGCTTCCAGCCTGTGACACCGCAGGCAAGTTTGCTGTGTGGTGATGTCCTTCGAGACTTGGTTTGGCTAGTTTAGAGGTGGATGCAATTCAGATGTAGACATGTGCCTCTTGCCCAGGTTTTTGGTTTTGTTCCCGCTAATGCTGTAGGTCTCAGGGGGTCCTATGGGATGCTGGTGGCTGAGTGCTCCCAGTCGGTGGAGGCTGCCTGCAGAAGCTTTTGGGAGACCAAGATCTAGGATGAGGCTGGGGGTGATCAACTATATGATAAAGGTTAACCAAAGGGACCTGCCCATCAGAATGAGACACTAGCAGCTTGAAGTAAGTAGCTGTCACTGTAGGATGCGGCGGAACAAGGCTTACAGCAGATCATTGCGTATCACATCCAGCAAAGTCCAGCTCGATCAATGTGAGCGCTGCAGTGCTGATGGTCAGAGTTGGCTCCACGTATTGCGTGTGGGGC
>KL278354.1:43213-54024 GCA_000699545.1 Podiceps cristatus | reverse complement strand
CAGTGCGACCCGCAGCCCCTCAGCGGTCGCGGGGCGCCCGGTCCCCTGTCCTCCCTCCCGGTCTGCCTTGTGTCCGTAGCGCGGTGGGCACGGCTGCGCGGAGCTTCGGCAGAACAGGGTGGGGCCGTCTCTTCTCGCCGGAGCCGGTGAGATGCGAGTTCCCCCGCTGCTTTCTCCCGTCCGCTTTCAGTCAAACGCTGTCCCTCCGTACCCGCTGGGTTTTGTCATTTTTATTTTTTTTTTTTCTTCCCGCGGCAACGGCTCCCGCGCGGTGTGTCCGTGGCGGGAAGTGTCTAGGGCTTGATCCTGCCGAAAAAAAGTGTGTGTGATGTGCCTGGTTAATGCTGTTTAATCTGTAAAAGAAGAATGACTTTCTCCTTCTTACTTATTTTGCGACTGTCAATTGTCTGTGTTGGTGAAATGTAAGCCAGAGCCTTCCTTATGCTCGGTTAGTAAACTACATCGTTGTTGTCCCTTAGAATAGATGCTCTGAGTAAGTCCTTTGGACAGGGCTCATCTTCAGTGCGGTTAGCCTGGACCACTGTGAGGGCTTTCACTCTGACTCTGGTTTAGACACGGACTTTCTGGCCCATCTTAAGTAACTTGTACTGCTTGTACATAGTTACCAGGTTTGTTGTGCTCCAACGCTGATGTTAGGCCTGGGGTACGATCCCAGAATTCCCTCTATCTGCCTGTCTAGCATGATCCTGTTTGCAGCTCCTCCTGGGGAGGGAATTGGGGAGCCACTGTGTTAGCCTGTTCTTCTTAGCACTGAAAAACCTGGATATGTCAGGTAAGACACCAGCAAGTACTGGAGCGGACAGATTTTGTGAATAGGTTTGCCCTGGAGTATTTGAGGCACACATGATGCCTCAGCTGCTGGAGTTGTATTTTATGGTTATTCTGCTATAGCTGCTTTTATGTGGATATGGTATTGGCATGAACATGGTTTGTTCTTCCCTTCCTAATAGCTTGTGAAATAATCATGCTACTAGCAGTTTCACTAATACAGATCCAGCTATATCGAACAGTGTTAGGTAGTAAATAATTACTCTTAATGGGGATGTTGAATCACATGGATATTTTCACATATATCTTTGAAATAAGATGGGGAAAATGTTAGCTGCTTTATATGCAGTATAGTTGAAAAATAACCTGCTTACAGGAGTGATATAGGGAGAGTGGGTTAAACAGAAAGCTTTTAACTGTCCTCCTTGTGTTCAATAAATAATGTTTAATGCCAATTAATATCTTATTCTTGTTTTTAACTATGACTGTCTTGTCTGTGGTGATGGAAAAATATTTTAGCTTTTCTTTCCTGAACCTACCTTTTACATAGAACTAATATTACCTTGCTCTTTTTCTGCTTCCCGCTTGTCAGGATTTGGTGGGCTTGAAACTACAAACTCCACTGCCAGTGGGTTTAATTTTGGGGGTTTCGGATTAACTGCTAATCCTGCAGTGAATTTTAATATTGGGAATTTCGGTGTTTCCACTACCTCAACTCCACCATTCAATTTTGGTAGCAGTCTGGCAAGTGCAGGTAGATAATGCATAAATACTTGTTCTGTAATAAATGTTAATAGCAGGGGTCCAAGAATTAAATTCCTAACTGAGAATCCGTATTTGGTACTAATCTTACTTGGTATCCAGTGAAGACTGGAGATAAAGGCTCTGGAAGTGGAATGGGTTTGAGAGCCGTAGGCTTGTAGGGGTTTTTGCCTATTCAATTTTCAAGAAATAGCTGTTGAGGAAAAATAACCATGTACCAAATGCTCAGTCTCTGAAATGGAACTGAACTGTGGTAACCTGACAGTCTGACCCAGTCTAAAACTGAAGCTCGATTACCTACCACAACGGCAAGGTCAATTCTCCGTTCAGATCCAGGCGATCGTGGACAATTGCAGAGCTAGTCCCTAATGCCACGTTTCCTGACACAAGATTCTTGGACTACTGCAGTCATGTTTTTCATCTTCCCCCGTGTCTCCTCATTGGCTTTCCGATGGTTGTCATGAACGCGCTACACCTCAATAGTTTCTGTGGAGAAACAAATTTTATACGATCAGCACAAAATGAACAGCCCTTGCAGTGATCTCTGTTTCTTAACCGCCATTCTGCACCCTGAAGTAGCACGCATCCCAGGCTGTCCTTAAGACGTTCTCTGCATTTCTGGGAGGGTGTGCGCGTGATGTGTGCTCTGGGTATTGCTTCAGAAAACTGTTCACGGCCCTGTGTAGATCCATCAGTTCTGAGCGATCAGCTGATGTAATTTCAAGTTAAATCTTTTCCATTTCATATACAAATGCTCAACTGTATGGCTTTCTAAAGCTTTTACTCGTGTAGAATTAGCCCCTGGGGTCTCGTTGCCGCTGCTCGTATAGGAATTCTATTCATTCCACAGTATCATTGCTTCCTGTGTTAGCATACTCTTACCTGTTTTGTGCACTTGAGGGATCTGATTTTGTTTTTATTCTGTATGAACACTGTTGCGCTGTAGTTCTTCAGCTGAACTTGAACTACTCCAAAAGAGAGCTTGGCTACTTCATTTTGTTTAGCAGTTTGCGCTTTTAGATCCTTTTTCAAGGAAGGATGACTAAATTGCTATGAATACAAAAATACCTAAAAATTGTGTTATCTGATGGTACTCAGGCCCACTAGGGTTTCTCACTCCTGGTAGGACTGAAACTCGAATGTTACAGGGAACAGCTTTTTATATCCACTTGCATTAAGATGTTTGCTGAATGAAAATAAAATGTGATTGCATGCCAACTTTGGTTTAAGCTTTTTCTTTTGTATGTGTACAAGAGGATGGTAAGTGTAGTAGGTCTAAAGAGACATGGGGGGGGGTGTGCTGTTGATATCTGAGTTAGCAGTGGCAGCATCTTTTTGACAAACCCTATATAGTAGACTGTCTTTTTTCATTTGACCACATGTAAAAACAGCTTGAAACAGAGAGACTTGGTTCTCCAGGGCTAGTTAGATGTCCCCAGGCTGCACCTTGGGCCAGATGGTGTGTTTGCGCCTCTGTAGCGAAGGGTCCACAAAGAGATGGTGTGGGGGCATCGGGTAGCTGTGCAGCCTCACATGCTGGGACGCCATCCGGGCCAATAGCACCTGTCTTGTCACAGCTGCCCCATATCGGGGCACCTCTTCTAAGGGGGCAAATGAGTTCTCTCTGGCACAGTGGAGCTCAGGGCCTCACTCTAGTGTCATTCCCCCCGCCAGTGACTGGTTTTCCTGAAAATCTGTGGAAGGCTGATTGCTTTTGCATCCATCTTCCTCTGACAGTGATTGAAACTCAAAATGAGATTTAATGGTGAGGCTGTCAGATGATGGGAAAGCTAGACTTAAAGTTACCTTGTAGTATTTTACCTGTGTATGGAGAGAAATCGTTGCTGTGACAGCATTTCCATGTAGACACAATAATTGTGTGCACCCTAGCCTCAGGCTTTGCTTGATTTATTTCTGTTTGTGCTCTTAAGACAGTAGGAATTTTTAAAAAGCTCACAAAACAACGGGTTGTTTATTAAACACTCAGCAACAACGTTGACTAGAAGTGTTCTTGAGAATGAATCAAAGAAATACTATTACAAGTTGTGTCTGTCACTAAGGAAAGCATGTCCTGCTGGTAAGGGAACAGGATGTTAGTTAACTGCTGCTTTTTTATTTGCTTTCTTGACACACCATAGATGTATTTGCTTTCTGGTTCATGTTTTCTCCCCCATTTCCTTGGGCAATGAACTTGGTACCCATGATCTATGAGAACTACATGCTTGTAACACAATACATCCATCCGTCAACATCTCTTCTCATACCCCCTGTTGAAGCGTGCAGTTTATTGTCGTGTTATGCACAGCTGCCGCTCACAATGTGCCGTCTGCCTTACTTGCAAACTTTGTTTGTTAGGTGCGTTTGGAGGATTTGGGACAACTACCACCACTGCGGGACCAGCATTTAGTTTTTCTGCTCCCACCAATACAGGCACCAGCGGTAAGAGAGCACAAGTCTGGTTTAGAATGAACCATAGGGCATCAGCCCTTCACAATTAATGTTTTGCATTTCACAGGTACTATTACTCTCTTTTTCTCAATAATTCTTTGATTGTTTCCCTAGGACTATTTGGTGCTAGCCAGACCAAAGGCTTTGGATTTGGTACTAGTTTTGGCACAGGAACCGGAACTGGCTTGGGTACTGGGTTGGGAACTGGGCTAGGCTTTGGAGGCTTCGGCACCCAGCAGCAACAGACCAGTAAGTGTGGCCTTCGCTTGATTTACCCCTTCATTAGCAACAAAAGCATAAGATTACAACAAAACACACAAGTAGTGGGACAGAAGTGTATTGTAAAATCACTTACTGTCTTGATTGATGGAGACTTCTCAGAAATTTGGCTTTTGAAATGCCTACATTTGCAGTCCTTGTCTTTTTCTTAAACAAGAGCTCAAACAAGTTTCTGAGTTTCACCCATGAGTTTCCGACAGCAATATTTGCCCCCTGGTTTAGCAGTGGTAGAAAGAGTAGTTACAGAATTGACATTGACAGTCATGGCATTGCTAGAAAGGGGAGGAAAAGAGTGTTGAATTTAGCTCAGATGTAAGTTGGATAGCGACCAGCTGCAGGCTCTGAGTCTGCTGAATTTATAATAACAAATCTACCCTTCAGGTTTAGATATTGAAGGTGCCAGGTGATGTCATGGGTGAATATAGAGGCCTTATTTAAAGAAAAAAGAATAAGTTTTTTTCTAACTTGGCATTCAGGAACTTCTGTTGCTGCTGATGACTGGGTATAAAAACACAGTTTAAAAAAAATGTTATCTGATACTGATTTACTTATTCTGTGCATTTATTTTGCTTTTCAAAATGTGAAGTGATACCAGTGATAAGCAGATGTTGCGTGTTAGCAGGCAAGTTTTTCGTCGTTGGTAAAGGAGTTAATTTGTTTTTCTTGATCCAACATAGCATTAGGTAGTGGCTTGTTCAGCCAGCCTGCTCAGACACCTGCCCAGTCGAACCAGCTCATCAATACAGCCAGTGCCCTTTTCGCTCTTAGGAGATGAGAGAGATGCTATTTTGGCAAAATGGAACCAGCTTCAGGCCTTCTGGGGAACAGGCAAAGGCTATTTCAACAATAACATTGCTCCAGTGGAGTTCACGCAGGAAAACCCCTTTTGCAGGTTTAAGGTACGGAATACTTCCCCTGCCCACGAACAGTTCTGAAGCAGGTATTTTGCTTGCTAGTTCTGTGTCACTCATGAGTGTCTCATGAGTGTTAAAAGTTCAGATTTTGTTTCTGTTAAAAGTTCAGATTTTGTTTCTGTTAAAAGTAATCTGAAACAGTATTTTTCCAGGTAATGTATGCAGTTCTAATGTGTGCTAATTAAAAGGTTTGAAGATGTATAGATGCTGGAAATCTGGGTATTGCTGAGGTATATATGAGTGTATATGTGGATCATGAAACTAATACTAATCTTTTTCTATGATAACGTTCAGGTTAGTGTGTGTGTGGTTGGAGCAGATGCTTGAAAATGAATTTTAATGTGTATTTGTTTAGGTTACAATATTGCAGGAATTATTTAAAATAACCACCGCATCTGAAAGAAGCTGTTAAGATCAGGGATAAGAACTTCTGGGTCATCCTTCGTTGCTTTGCACATGTTAGAAAAACACTCTATGAACCTGGCTCCTGCATACCATTTTAAATGCACCAGCCTTCAGATTTCTTCTGTCTTTATCCTTGCCAGCGCTAAAGCTGACTCCGTGCCTTGTATGATATTGTCAGCAGTTCCAGATCTCGCTTCTCCTGTCAGCAAAGAATATGTAGCTCTTCATCCTCGACAAATCTCCCCACTGCTGACTTTCTTGCTAAGCTTCAGACTTGTGAGTGGATTTGGGTCAGGCACAGTGACACCCTCCTTTTCCAAACTGATTTTTTGAAGTGCAAGCTTTCTAAGCTGAATGTAGGTTATACTTAATAGTGAAGACTAGTTTCAATCATGCACATCGTGACACTTTTATAAAATCTTTGCAGTAACTGAGTGCCTGCATAACAAACATTTGGCTTCTGTTGCATTAACTTTCTAGGTGTTCCTTTGACTAATTTGTTGATAATGCACCTGAAAGCTTACTTTCTTGTAAGCTGTTGCCTGAAGTGGCTTTAGAGTTTTCTGAGCTTTCAAAAATTGCAAAATCAGTTATTTTTCAGTATCGTTTACCAAAAGTTTTCCTTTCCTTCACTGCTATGTAGTATTTTTACTCTTTTCCCTGTGGTTTGAGCATTACTAATGCCATTATCAATTCCCATACTGTAAGTGAAATCCTGAAAAGTTCCATGTATGCCAGCAGTGCCTAAGAGAAGTAGTGGAGAAGTTGGTAGCATAGGTATCAGAGCAAAGCATCATAAGCTAGTTTGGTTTATTGCCTCTGTAAGCATCAGATGTCTGATAGGAGTGGTGTTACCCAAGGGTTTCACTGGTGTTCAAAGAATCCACTTGTATGCAATTCCAGCTCTAGAACAAATGAGAAGCATGCAGCACTTACCTTAAGAGCACACTTTTCTTGGTTATGTGGTACAGGCCGTCGTTTGAAGGACCACAACAAAGTAAAAAATCTGTGATAGTTTGAAGATATTTAATTTCATAACAAAATTGTGAAAGATTTATTTATTTTTTTAAACATAAATACCAGAGGAGTCTCGTATATGTGGTCTTAGTACTACTTTGCGTATAATACATACTGGCAAGTTTTTCCCCACAGTGTGATCCTCTTTCACAACTATGAAGGTGAAAAGAATGCGCTTAAAAAAAAGTAGGTGATTGTTTGGGGGTTGTTCTTTGGAGGGGATATTGTGTTTTTCTTTTGAGCCCTCAGAAGGAATAGATAGCATAAGTCAGGGGCAGGTGTAATATCAGTAACTTCCTGGTCTCTTCTTAGAGACCAGAAGCCTCTTTCTTTAAAAAGATGAGTTTTCCCTCAGATTCTGCCCTCACAGAACCAAATTCTTCCTTAGCTGTCATTCGTGCTCCACAACAGGGTGGCCCAGCCGAAGAAAGCTGGTTCTGCGAGGCTCACTGTCATGAAGAATTACCCTCTGCTGCCAGAGACCAGGCTCTTGAGCACATCCCTCACTCATTTCCCTCTTCAGCTGAACTTGCACAAGGGGAAAGATGCACATGTCGGAGCCTTAAAAAGCATCTGCTGTCCAACATGTCACCAGTGGTGGGGCAGTTGGTGCACCAGTTGGTGCAACATTTCATAGGCAAGATAAGATGGAAACTGCCACTCTGCTTTGCTTATAATGAGTTAACAATTTAGGTCTGTCTTAGAAGCCATGGGGAGTTTACACTGGAGCTGACAAGTTTGGGTTTTGTTTTGTTATGGGGAAAACACAGTGTTACTTAGCACAGATGGCAGAAAGTGTTCCTGTATTAGATTATGACAAGGGATTAAAACATCTAACTCTACTACGGTTTTATCACAGCAAGGGTAAAGATAACATGAAACTTTATAAGCAATTGTACAAAAAAAGTATGACACTTGTTAACAAGGAGAATTGGCTGTCCCAAATTCTTGTGTGATAACCTTACTCAATGCATGTCTTAGCTAGTAGAAATATTCTGTGTCCATGTTTTGACTTGCACTGCAAGCAAACTGTCCTGATCTACACTAGGAAAAGGCTGAGGATTTCTTAATACTAGGAAATCTGTAAAGGTTTGTGGTTGGTTATCTTTTAATTAGGTTATATCAATGAATGTCTTTCATTCAGACATCTGGAAATGTAATATTGTAAAACCCTTCTGGAACGCTCTAGTAATTTTTCTGCATTAAAGTCTGGTCCTCTGGTTCCTTTTACAGTTTAGGAAAAGTGTAAATTTGTAAAATTTTTCTGATTTATGCTACTTCAGAGCTGATATCAGTACCCTGCTGAGTTGGCATCTCCCAAACCATAGGTTTTTTTTCATTGGGGGTTTTGTTGGGGTTTTTTTGTTTGGTTGGGATTTTTTTGAAGATGGGGGAATGGATACTTAACGAACTTTTTGTAAAAGTCTGAACTCTTTCTAAAGCTACTCTGCCGGTGGCCTTGTGAGAGTATGTTTTAAAGGGGGGGTTGATTTTATGTTTCTGTATCTCCGAACATGTTGTAACTTAAATTTTGAACCAGTTGCTCTAAAAATTGAGGGGTGTAGCCCCTCCCCTTTGTGCCACATAGATATGCTTTTGCTAAGTAATATATCCCCAGGTTTTGTTTGTTCATTTACAGGCTGTGGGTTACAGTTTAATGCCCAACAACAAAGATGAAGACGGCCTCGTGGTCTTGGTCTTTAATAGAAAAGAAACAGATATTCGAAGCCAGCAGCAGCAGCTTGTAGAATCATTACACAAAATTCTGGGAGGAAACCAGACCCTCACTGTCAACGTAGAAGGTGTTAAATCAATGCCAGATGACCAGTATGTGAACTTTATGTAGTTTTGCCTTTTTATCCAGTATTGCATGTTAAAAAGGGTTGGCCCTTTGTCTGTTCTGTCTCCCTTTCTCCTTGATTTTGGATCTATTCATCCTGAGTTTGATTTTGTCTCTCATTTCTTCTTGTCCTTTTTCTTAAGGCGTTAAGTCCAGTATCTTTCCTGTGTATGTTACTCGCTTTGCTGGAGTGCACAGCTAAGGCCCTCAGCTCAGCTCAGTTCAGGAAAGAGACTTCTCCAGACCTTCCTGCTCAGCAGCAAAAATTGGAGATGAGGATGCTAACCGTGAGGGTGGGATAAATACTTAGTATTTTAGGAGCTATGAGGTATTCTTCACTTGGTCATGTGTAAGTTGGAAGGGCATTGGTGTGTATAGTAATAGCGTCTTTGTGGTGTTTCATATTGCAAATGTTTGTTTCAGTGGGAAAGCTGTTCCCAGGCCAGCCGAGCTGGCTCGTTCTGCACGTGTTATGTCAGAGTGCTGTCTCCTTTGACTTGTTGGGGGCCTCATGCTAGTCTGCCTGAAATATTTCAGCACTGATGTTTCTGCTTCTTACTTTCCCACAGTTTGTTCATTGACCACAGGTTTTAGGTTATTCTTAATGTAGTACTAGTATTACCATGTAACATGGTTGCTAAAGCTGGGTTGGGAGAATGTCATTTTGTAGCGTGTTCACAGCTTTCCTCTTTCTGCCTTGCTGTGGTAAACCCTAGAGTTACTGGTACTCTACGCCTCAGTTAGCTAAAGGAAGTTAACAGTCCACTGGGAGAAGTGTCAACTTTGGGTTAGGATTGTTCTTCATTGTGTTAGTTTCTATATGCTGTTGACTTTTTTCTGACAGTACGCATTTTGTCTTGCTTAGGACAGAAGTGATCATTTATGTTGTTGAACGCTCACCCAACGGTACTTCGAGGAGAGTTCCTGCAACGACCCTCTACGCCCACTTTGAACAAGCAAACATAAAATCGTCCCTGCAGCAGCTGGGGGTCAGCCTCTCCATGGCCAGAACAGAGCTTTCCCCAGCACAAGTCAAACAGCTCCTGCAGAACCCTCCTGCTGGTATGTGCTCTAGGGCTGTGCAGGGGCATGGCTGGGCTGCTTCTGGGGCTTTTTTGAGTCTCTGGGGGAAAAAAGCAGCTGTTGGCCCACTGGAAAACACTGTTTAAAACTACAAGAGTTTCCAAGGCACTCTGAACTACTGATGTAGTGGTGTACATTACATTGCACTGAAGTGCAATGTAGTCTGCCAAGACAGTTAGGACTTATCAGTAATATGCCACACAACACCAGAATATATGATTTACCTGTCATAAATCACTTCAACTTGTCCAATTAAAAAAATAAAATAGTTAAATACCAGAATAATCATGTCCTGTGTTCACTTCCTAGTTTTCTAGGGGGTCGCTTAGCCTGTATACATATGTTGCTTAGCCACAGATAGTACGTATACAGCTTTGGTTTAGAGTAGTTAAGTGCTGTTTGTGCCATTCATAGGATAATTGAGGCTTATTCTCTGTATTTATACAGTATCACATGTAGCACTTGCAGAGAACTCCCTGCAGTGAGTAAGGGAAAGCAGCCTGTGGTTTCCAGCAGAAAATACATAGCAATGTGTTCAATAAGACCATAATGTTTAAAAACACAGCAAAGGTTATATCTAGATTGCAAAAGGAACTTGGCCTACTCTCGCAGAAAAAAGAGACAAGCAGTGGTGTTTTGCAACTGTTGCCATGCTGGAGAGAAGTCGTTGCTTTGTGCATAGGCAAGTTGGCTTTCTTTAATATCGGAGGTGTGTCATAAGGCTTGTATAATGAGGGTTGGGTGCAGCTTGTTAGTCCATAACTGAGAAGGAAGCTGAGTTCGTAGGCTGGCTAATCAAGCAGAAAGATGTGCAAGAAGAGGTGTTAGTGCTGAGCTCTAGAGAAGTAGTCACACCCCAAGAAAGGCATTTTGGTATTTATAGGTTTTACAAGGAATGGCCTGGAGTGTTGTGCAGTGAAGAATGTTATGGTGGCTGACTGTTCTAGTCTACTTTCTAAGCTGGCTGGAAATTCCCTCCCCCCCCCTTTTTTTTTTGGGGGGGGGGGGGCAATGTTTCTCTCTGGTCAGAAAGTCAATTGCTTCCATATCAGTGTTGGTTGTTTTTTTTCTTTTACCTAGGGTACCTACATACGTGCATTTTATACACTGGTGTGACTTACAGTGAGGTTTGGAGAATGTAATAACATGTATCGTGATGTTGATGTGTATGTACAGTTAGACTGATTTTATGTATTTACCTGATAAAACAGTTCATGGCCAAACGAGCCACTGTTCTGTCAACAGGTTAAATCCTAACACAGATCCTGTTAGAA